>JABXWE010002001.1:0-36708 GCA_014611495.1 Limonius californicus | reverse complement strand
CTTAATGCTAAAAACCTTCTCTGGAATTTCTGTCGTTCGGATTCGACGTTAAACTGTAGGTCCCCCGTGTTTCTACCTTAGCGCTGAGGAGAAACACGTGGCAGAGAAGAGGCCGATACCCAGCAGTGGGATGGAAAGGCTGTTGATGAACATGATCTCGTATTACATCCAAATACATTTCTCCTGTCAGATTTCCTGGTAGAAAAGAAGGCCATAAATTCCAGCCCACACGTTTAAATATTGAGGATTTTGAGTGTGAACGTGATGGAATATGTATGAGGTTTCATTGGCCCAATAGCGACAATTTTGGAGATTAACAATCCCGCTCACAAAAATCGAACACTCATCCGAAAAACAAATGTTAAAAAGCAAATTTGTGTTATTACACATCGCAGTGACACGGGACCTACGGCTTTACTTTTTATCCGACAGAGGGCGCACTTTCAGACTTGACGAAAAATTGCACCAACAGCCGGGTTCGAATCCGTGTCCCTTGGATTTATAGACAAGTGCACTAACCAAGCAAACCACCGACGCCGGCTTAATATGGGTTAGATTTTGTATTTAATTATTAGTTACGTAATACTGCCAGAGTGAGTGTGGCGGTATATTGGAGTAAGTTTGTAGTAGATATTATTTTGTCAACAGGTATTTTAAGTCGGAAGACCGTAAATTTTGAAAATATTGTGTTTATTTATTTCGCACCCAAACAAAAAGTAATGTTTATTTAGGAAAATATGTATACACACATACAGCATAATGTATCGACCTTAAAAAATAATTTGAAGGTCACATTCAACTGAAAATAACGATAATGGCCCGCAATTGCTAAATATAATTGTAAAGGCTATAATATGTTGGAATGAACTTCAGTTATGTCAAGGTCAAAATACAAAATTGTTTTGTAGAAAGTCATTTTTTAGTAATCTGCTCACTTATTTGTATTAAAGAATGACCTTCAAATGCCTTCATACAAGGCTGCTATATTAATAGGTAATAGTATGTTATAGCTGATTACTACCTTCTTTGATTATTAAGGCGTTTTAGTAATAAACCATTTATTTAATTAACTAAGTAAAATTTAAAGTGCTATTACAACTTTTCAATTACGTTCAGAAATGTGGATCGAGTTTTCTGCATTTCCTTCAAGTTAGCTTTGCTAGGAATGAAACAAGTTATCTACTGATTTATTATTTTGCACAAGCAGTTGTACATCTTAAATTGATGTTGTTAACCGTCCAATTACACCGTGTTCTCCTTTTTGCCTGGATATTAATCCCCTTCAATTTAAATCTCTCTTAGTCTTTCCATCGAAGGACGATGTGTAGGATTAGTTTGTTACAAGATGTTTTGTTGATCGATTTTTCAACTTTCAATCACTCCTCATCATCGCATCATTTTACATGTCCTCGCTGCATTAATTTCCTAATAAATAATCCCATGGAAAACGAAAGTCTATCTATCACACGTTCGTGCTAGTGGAGAAAGGTGAACTTATTTAGGATCTAAATCAAGGAATGAACGATCGCTCCATTTTTTCTCGTTTGAAAGTGAGAGCTTTACATCAGAAAACCACCCACGAGAGGGCAATTTATCGGTGTGTTATTGAAGTTGTATTTCTCCCAACTACCATACAAGGCCTTAATCGAGATATCGATCGAGATATGAGCTTACTTATATTTCCTTTCAGATGTTTATGAGTTTTCAGATACATATTTTCCCTTTTGCCTTTTATCGCTTTCTATAGTGGCGTCGACAAAAAGAGGCGAAGCTAAATAAAACACACGAAGACTTAAAATTCAAGATTGCGAAACAGGAAACAAGTCCAATAGTGCAAATAATAAATAAAGAACCGCTATTTACATTCCTCTCGAGTTTCTGCTCGTCCAAACATTTACAAAAGGAACTGTTTGGGTATAAACTTTCTCGTTAAATAAGTACGGTTAGTAGCATACCTTTTCGGTTACACAAACAAGAATTTTTTAATTAATCCCCAAGTGTTGCTACTTTAACGCATTTAAAGTTGGGAAGAGGCTTCGAGAAAATTGTTGCGTGCTCTCAGAAACTTTGTTTTATGTGAAAATTTTTGATTTATGATATAACGGTCGACTTGAATTGCCTGCTTCATAAATTTAAAACTTAACTGTACAGAATGCATGCATCATTATGAAAAATGTTTGTTTCGCATTCTTCACTAATCTGAAAAATCTACTGATGAAGTTACCATTTTTCATAATAATCACCACAAAAATGTTGAAGTAGTTAGGATAAATGATGTGTAAAATGAGTGACACATTGACATTTTGGTTGGTTGGGAAAAAAGGATCGTCTTTCTCGTACTAATATTTTTGACAAATGTTAGGGGCTAGTAAATAAGCTAACATTTGTCAACGTAGTTGCGTTATTAGGCAACCTTCCAATATGCAACTAGCTGACAACGTACCCAAGATTGAAATACCGCGAAAAAATTATGGAAAAATACATAGGAACTGATGACAAAAGCTGCTAAAGTTTGTACAAAGGTAAGGTAAAATCAACCAACGTGTGTGTGATACACATCTGTGGACTTACTTTAGTGAAATTTTGTCACTTTATTACAAACTACAACCCTTTAAAAATATAATGCACATATCAGTATCAGGATTTCTCTAATTTTTACAAGCAGAACAGTGCCGATCCTCTGTAACCAATTTATTTTGTAGTATGTTATACATACACATATACAGACAGCCCTAAGGCCCGGAAAGAACAAGGAAATGAAACTATACCCTTAAGTGTTAAAATGATACAGTTTGAGTATTAATTTAATTTTGCTAAACAACAGTGAATCGTAAGGGTAAGGAATATATTTTCAGAAGCTTATCGTTATAAGGTGTAGGCTATGTTTGCGTTTAGAACTTGACTCATAAACGATAATACTCGGAGGGCAAAACTGCGCTATAACTCGTAAATTAAGAATTTTTAAAAAAAATTTTTAATCGTTTAACGATTGAGCCAAAAAAAACGTCGTCATCTGTGTCTATTAATATTGCACAAAAAGTGTCGTTTATTAAGTCCTCTTAACACAGTGCTTGAGCATTATTACTAACCTAACACTCGTTAGCCAAGCTCGTAGTAAAGTATTCATGTCAAATTTTCCAATCATTTGTTACGGGTCAAACGAGCTTTTTCGCCGGATCGCAGCAGGAAAGATGGAAGTGCCCTCGGCTTAACTCCGAGGAGTCGGTGTGGTTCACGCGAGACGCTTAAAGGAAGGAAATCTAACGTAGTTTTATACGAGGTAAATCAAAATTAATGGGCGCCACCCTCCAAGTTATAGCTGAATGCAGGTTCCCGTGGAAGGCCGAAAAACCAGCAGCTTACGGGAATCGAATTCACCTTTATTGTGCCTCCTCATGTATAAAATGCTTACAAAGTTTATGCACAATACACAGAAATAAAAGATATGAATTTTAAGATAAATATAAGTATAACTCTATTGCTTGAAATTGGTAACACGCATAGTACAAAAAAAAATACAACCAAAACGGTAATAATGGTGGTTGAACACAAGGGTAGTTGGAAGGTCTGAACAAAGAGCTCGCCGCCACTGCCTTGCGATATTTACTTTACTAAACACACAGATCTGCGCAGCCAGTGACGTTCGAGTTTACAGAAATTAATTACACTTTACGATTAACCAAATGGCAACTGGCGACTGAAGCTCGCTTTGTGTTGCATCAAGAAAAAGGTTCAACACTTTAAACCAGTCAAATGAATCTCAGAACATGTTTTCGAGGCCGTGGGGTAGAGGTTAGCGCGTTAGACTTCTACGCTGAAGATCCTGGGTTCAATTCCCAGTACCGGAACATCGGATTTTTAACGACGTTCTCTCTCGCAAAGCACTGGCAAACCAGCGAGGTATTTTGCTAGTAATTCTTCTCTAGAGTAGAAGTGTTTACACTTCCCGTGGTTCGGAGCCCACGTTAAGCTGTAGGTCCTCTATGTCTGTGACACTTTAAACCCGCAACACAGACATAGGCGAGAAGATCGCCACGTCTCGTAAGAGATAAAGCACTCTAAGAAGAAGAACAAGTTTTCACAACAGCACAATTAACAATTTTTACCTTAGTTTTGTTCAGGTAGGGAATAGACAGAGATGCACAATTTGGGGTGTTCCTAGGTCTTCGCGAAGCAGAAAAAAAATCGCAGGTAGGCCACTGAAGGCTAGATCACGATTGCACCAGCAATCACCAAGACGTTCTTCGGGAAACAGGAAATTTCGAGTGTTCTTGCCGTCAGGAACGAAATGGGGTTCGATCTTAATCCGAAAAAGCGATAAGCAAATTTACAATGAATTGCCTTCCAAGGATCAAATCCAGCGTGTTTCTTAAGCCCGACACTTGTCGATGGTTCTGTTCACCCCACGGTGATAACAGCGATGCGAAAATTCACGCGATGTACACCCATCGAAACCCAAGTCGCCCCTGCAGTACTTGTTGTCTGCGCTGAGGCGCAAGCAACCGGGTCGAAAGGAGATCTTAAGTCGACTGCCGAAAAATACGAATGCAAACATCCAGCAGCTGGAGGTATTTCACCGTATGACGAAATATGTTGCAAGAATTCTACAACAATTAACACGTAGGGCTCCCTCAAGAGCAGGAAATTCCCAGCAAACGTTCACGGTCAAGCGCGTAGACAAAATATTCATCGGCATTTCTCCATGATAACAAAAAAGGTCCACTAAACTGCATTCGGGAAATAGTAAGACAGTAATCGGCTACGAAGCGGCCAATAAAATAAGACTTTAATCCGCCAAGAAGCGGCAAAATGAAATGAACGTAACACATTTGCTGCATGTCTTGAAAATTATACTTTCTTTTGCATAACTAATAAACATTCTAGTTACTTATAATGTTAAATCATGGTATTATGCTAGTATAGCAATAAAAAGCGATAAAAAAAAAAGAAATTAGAACAGGCCGTGGACGTGAAAACGTATGTAGTAACTCAATTGTTACGGTTTCATGCGGATAACTTCAGCCTACTCTTGAACAGGTAAATATGATTAGGCTATAAACGGCCAATATTTACACATTAAAACATAGACATTTAATAACTTTACAGAAATGGATTTTATTGTAATAAAAAAATTTATGGTTGAGATTTATATCTGTAATGGCCAGAAAGTAGATGGCGTGGCAGTATTCGATTCATGGTTGTATGCACGATTTCCAGGAAGAATATCCATTCTAATTGACTACAACTTATTTTACTCTGCGTTGATGCACTCGATACAGTAATTTCGAGAAACTGGCTGGCGCAACAAGGAAAAGAAGCAGCGGTGGACCTACAAAACCAAATGATGAAAATATTTACAATGTTAGGGAAACACGAGCGTCTACTGCCCAATTATGAAAAATGAGTGGAATTTTTCATTTGTTCCGCACAGCATGACTGACGATACCAAACCTTCTTCTCAGACGAATCTTGGTTTCACATAAACGGTTATGTAAACTCGCAAAATAGGAGAATATGGTCTACAGAAAAACAATATTTTTTACCGTGAGGAAGCGCTTCATCCGGAGAAAATAGGTGTATGGTTTGGATTGAGCCGAAGACAATTAGTTGGCCCAATATTTTTCAAAGACACATTGACTGCGCAGAGATATCGCAAACCAATTCTTCAACCTTTCATCAAGGCGTTACATGACGATTAATTGCAAAATGGATCCATTCGGATCATTTTTGCAGTTATTAAATTTTAACCTTTAATGTTTGACAGTGATAGTTTATAACCTAATCCTATTTACTTGTTCAGGGGTATCGCGAAATTAGCCTTATGAAATCCTATATAGCCAAGGAGTTACAACATACGTTTTCACATCCACGGCCTGCTCGAATTAATTTTTTTCTCGATCACTCTATATCGAAGAAAATAGAACGATTATAAAATCAAATTTCTTATTTGATTTGTGTTCATAGAATTAATAGTTACACGTTCAAAATCTGAAATTTAAAAAATTAATTGGTACTTTGAGAAATTAAATATAAGTGTGGTTTACGGAAGATTTCGCGACAACTGAAATGCGAATGTGACAGTATACTTTACGTTGCAATTAGAATAAAAATGCGTGCTGTGTAGGATAAGTGACTTGTAGCATAATGGACATGTAGGACAAACGACATTGAACAAATACTTGTACGAGTGAGTAATTGGTGCTGAATGAAATATCGTTGGCTTTTCAGTCTGTTATAATAGTCAGGACCGTTTTAAGGAACTTTTAACTGGAAACCAAATAAAAATTAAAGATGTAAAATAGAGTGCTGGGCTCCGCTGCGAAAGGTCGGAAGTTCGGCTCAATATCTGGTGGGCGACCTACCCAGTCGCATTAAATAGTTGTGTACCTGCGTTCGAATGAACAACGGGTAATCATGCGTAACACATCACCATGTGGTGTAGAGCCTCACCGCCATCACCAAAACGTGATAAACGTATTCAGTTACACAATAGAATTTTTCAACGGTTTTTATAGTTATTTAGGATTTTTAAACATTGTAATATCTATCCATAATATATAATAAATATTGTAATTTGATATGATATTAAACGTTTTTTAATGCTTGTTAGCATTTGTTTGTTTTGGGAAAATTTCTTTTCGTCTATTATCTTCTCAAAACTGAACATATAATTGAATATAGTTCTAACGAGAAGCCTTTCGCCTTATTGAACATAATCACGAATAATCACTTTAGGCGCAATATAAAGAAACAATTATTTCTGGTATTTAACTCGTAATTGTTATGAAACAAATTTGGCATTAAATTAAATCCTACTCAATGAATTTTCTCGACTATTAATCGCCTGCGTTAACCTTTCAGCACTCGACAAGCGTTATAATAACAGTGATTACAATTTGTCTCAATTAAAGCGACTTATAAATACATTATTATTACAATGCCTGTTATTTTCGCTATTATAATTTTTCTTCTCTCTCGTTATCGATTCGTTATGTTGGCGGCACGATTTCTCCTCATAGATCGAATCTCGTTTTGATAGGTTAAATGTGAACTCCCGCGCTATTATCTAAAACATAACATTTCATCTCGAGACACTTATGAAAGTATACGATATCACTGTGATCGGGAGATTGTACGATTTCTATTATGTCTGTGTGCAAAGTGCGTTCACATTTCTTTCTTTCTGTCTGTCCGTAGAGACAATTGGATAAACATGTCAATAGAATATCTAGATCAGACTTATATGGTAAAACAGTGCTAGTTGTTTATGTGGTAATTGGGAATTATTTTTCCCGTACGAGGAGAAAAGTGTAACAAATTTTGCATAATGGAAATATTATGGTGTGAAGTTTAAATTTCCTTTTTAAGTTCAATGAATACGTTACTAATCTAGCGTTTAATATTTGTAAATCTAAATCGAATGATGGTGTTATTACAGTTTAGGGAATTTGGTTAACCAGGTTAACCAATTTTGTGCACTTTATTTTTATTAAACACAGTTACTGACATAAACTTCCAATGCCGTTTCAAGGTCATGAACTTTTATAATCCAGATAATAGCTATTTTTTCCCAATGATATTAATTCATCCTTATTGTCAATAATCTTGAAATGATTTCTTGAGTAGAATTTGTGCTTCTTGTCTTTTTTTAGTATAGTTTAAAAATATTGTCTTAAATATTATGGAGATTGTTGAAATCTTTAGAAAAAATTAAATTTTGAAGGTCTAACAATTGATTATTACTGCCTAACGATTCACAGTAGTCATGAAATATTGAAAATATCCAGAGTTATATATGCTCCAGTTCTGCCCACAAGAATATAGAGGAAATAGTATTGTGTAACGTCTTAAGTTACGTTTTCAGGTTTAATGAATACATTAATGATCTACCCTTTTCTATTCAATAGCACTGCAGGATATTTGGTTGTTTTCAGATATACATGGTTAGTCTGCTAGGTTGTTCCCTTTAAAAGTAGTTGAAGCAACCCTACATACACGTATCTCAGTAACTGTTATTATTGCATTTTTATACTATAGAACATATAGTACTTGATAGTTTCGCTAATATTAAGTAGATTAATATTTAACAAGAAAAGCACCACCTTTGTTTGTTTGTTTGTTTGTTTTGATTGGGAGAGATCTAGGACATGGTTTTCCAAGAATCTCTGCAATCAAGCTGTATTTAGCCCTTACTATAAATTTTGCCTATCGGAGGTTGTTTCATACCCAGTAGTGATTTTTAACATATCGCAGTGGCACGGGACCTACAGCTTTACTTCTTATCAGACGGAAGGCCCAATTTTAGATTTTTTCCCACTAGAAAAATCTCAAAGACCTCGCCCATGATCGATTCTGCGTCCCTTGGATGTAAAGGCATGTGCGCTAACCATTACATCACCGAGGCCGGCTTGGTGCAACCGTACTAAAATAAAAACTAACCAAGTGCATATCATAATCAGTACATATTCAGAATCCATTCTATATCAATATACACACATTTTCAAATTTGTTTTAAAAACGATCTTCGGACTGACCAATCCGGCTAGCGCAGTTTTTACAAAAATTGCGCAAAATATGTTGTCCTACGTTTTATAGTAAACAAGGCTACTACAGTGACCTTCAAGAGTTATCCCAAAGCCAAGACCAAGTCTTTGGTGCAGGGACGCTTCGTAACACAGAGTTAAGTTCCCTTGCTTGGACAGACATCCTGGTATTCGTCAAGACGGTACGTGGCATTTGGGCGTAGCCGTTTTGGTGCCAGGACATGTGGGCGCTCAATTACTGGTTGAAAACTAACCCCAATATAGTAAATTTTATTAAAAGCATGTTTTCAAAAATTGGTAAAAGTTAATCTAACATTAAGTTAGTGTAAAATTCTTCAAATATGGTTTATTCAAATGTCTTACTTCTAAGTAATGGTCGTTATCCGTCCATGTTTAAAATATGTTCAATATTAAAATGTATTTTCTTCCGATTAGTCATAGGGCGGTATCATATACCGGGAAGACGCGTTGGGACGCGATCGGGAACGGACATGTTTGTGAACGCTCTCGAGCAAAATTGCTTGGCGAGATTATCAAAAAAATATTTTGGGTGCAAACTGCCCATCAAGTTCGGGTGCGTGTGTGCGCGAACTGGGACGGAAGGAAGGAGAAATACCTGCCGATCAATCAAAAGTGAAGGATTGGCGATCGGCAGGGAAAGCAGAAAGACGGAGGGCAGGGCAGTGAAAGATAAGTTTGATTGTTTAAGGAGCCTTTTGTAGTCTTTTGTAATATTTTTAGTCTAATAGAATTAAAGAAATAAAATAAAGTTGATAAGGGAAATTAAAACTGGGGAATTGTGTACAAACGATTGTAAGACTGTACAAGCGGACAGGCATCTGGGATCAAGGATAAAGCCGAAAATTAACAATATATTTTACATTTAATTGCAAAGTAGATAATTAGGGATATTTTAGGTCCAGAAAGTTATACCTTCTAAATGTAATAAACGAATTGTAGAATTTAATCTCATGTATTCTAAGGTAATTTAAGTTAATGCAAGTTATTTTAGTGCGTAGATTCGGGTAGGCCAATTAGAGACTGCAAATAGTCGCGTTTAGTATTAATTGGATGGGCTAAAAGCTGAAAAGGGGTCAACATAAGATAATATAACGAACGAGGTTAAAGCAAAAATTTGGAATACTTCACGTTTTAATGTAAAGTAGAGTACGTTAGGAGCCGGCCTCGGTGGTCTAGTGGTTAGCGCATCTGCTTTTAGATCCGAGGGATGCGGTATCGAACCTGGCTGAGATCGGCGAGATTTTTCTAGCGGGGAAAAATCTGAAAATGCGCCTTCTGTCGGATAAGAAGTAAAGCCGTAGGTCCCGTGCCACTGCGATGTGTGACACGTTAAAAATCAGTACTGGAGTTGGAATTACCCCAGATAGGCAAAATTCTTAGTTAGGGTGTACAATGGACCAAATGTGGCCTAAGTGTATAGAGATGCTTGGAAAACCGCGTCCTAGATCTCGCTCTTTCAAGCCATCGGCCATCAGAGTACATTAGGGAAAATCTAGGTCTAGGTATTCGTAACTTCTAAAAGCACAAAAACGACCTGAAACCTTATCTCCTTAATCTCTTAATTTAATTTAATTTAAATTAATCTCCCTTAATTTAATTTAAAGCGTAGATCCGGGTAAGCCAAAATAGAGACCGCGAAAGTCGCGTTAAGTATTATTTTGATTAGTTAAAATTTGAAAAGGTGTCAACATAAGATAAGTTAACAATCATAATATTTCACATTTAACGGTAAAGTAGAGTATATTAGGGATTTTTAGGCCTAGGCATCTGTAACATCTAAAAGTAAAAAACGATTTGTAAACTTTAATCTCATTTAATTTCAATTAACTTAATCTCCTTTAATTTAATATAATTTAATTTAGTTCGCAGATCCGGGAAGACAAATCAGAGACCGCAAATAGCCGCGTTTAGTACTAGAGTGATTAGGAAAAATTTAGTTTTTTTCACAGTTATCTGTAAGTAGAATACTTTAGGGGTATTTATATAACCAGAGAATAACCAAAGCACACCTAACCACACACATGATTCTTCCTCTCCTCCAACAACACAAACTACCAAACGGAATAAAGAAGATATCATACAACTCCATTATAGCCACAACTGCTTTATACGGATTGAAAATCACCGCAATCAGGAAAGCCAACAGAATGGCACTTCGAAGTATGGAAGAGAAAATACTCAAACTATTTCAACTAACCACAGGGGAAGAAAACATTTCGACGGCACAAGAAATTCTAGAAGGGAAAACAATAACGAAACGGCTCACCACATCAAGAATCAAACACTGGGCACATATCCTAAGAATACCAGCCACTCATCTACAGCAAGCAAGAAAAGAAGATCGGAAGACCATGCTACACGTGGAATACATCATTGGAGAGGGACATCCAACACACCGGCATACCTAAACAGAAATGGGAGGAATGAGCACGAAGAAAACAGGATATCCGAAGAGAGGCAAGAAGAATTTAATGGAAAACTCCGATCAAGAATCGACGAAAGAAGAACAGGCTAACGGAGAAGAAGAAGAACGATAGTGAGGAAGGGGGAAACAAAGGAGAAGAAACGAAACATGTACCAGTGGGAAAGAAAACGATGCAGATCTAACTGTGAACTGCAGAGCGGAAGGTGAGGGAAAAGCAGGAAGTACAATCCAGAATCGAACTTCCAACTAAGTGGCAAAACGGTGGTAATCAGTGCGGTAAATATTAAGCAGTTAAGTAGTCATTAGGAAACTAAGATCGGAGCAATATGTTACCTTAAAACAATAGATAGATAAGAAATACGAACAATGTAAAACTTGATACCAAAGCTATTAGGTTCAAAGGCATAATCGCATGACGAACAGTTTAAATAAGTTTGGGAGTAAATATTAAGTAATTTAATAGTTATTAGGAAACTAAGATAGGTGCAATCTGTAACCTTAGAACAATAGATAGATGTTAAATGAGAACAATGTGAAACTTTGATACCAAAGTTATTAGGCTCAAATGCATAATCGCATAACGGTTTCGGTTACGTGCTCAAGAACCCCATTGATGCGTAGCTTACCAACTACCTGGTGTTGCAGCAGCGGTGTGATGGAGTATGCAGATATGTTAACGTTGTGCAATACTCCACCCGATCCCACCCTATCCATTAAATTCCTACCCACCTACCTGGCATGGGGTGGGCCTGGCGTATCCAGGAATGACCCTCAAGTCAGCTCCATGTCAGATGATGATGATGATAGTCATGGGGTGGTATCATATGTCTCTTTTTCATCGTAGACATGACAACATGTGTTTGGGGATGATTCTCAACCGGGGATTTAACCCTTATACACATACATATATAAAAACAAATAAGTGAAACTAAATAAAGTTTGTAATAATAATAATAAAATAAGAACGGCGCTAAAATGTCCTAACCCCAAAACGGCGGCGCCCAAATGTTCGATAGGATGGACAGGAAAGTAGCGATGATTAGGGGGAAACCAGGAGTTACTAAAAATAGCTAATAAAGGCCTACTTGCTGCCGCCCCTCCCCAATCTACTACTGTTTCAAAGCTATTTTATAAACTAGATAATAGCTAGGTTTCCCTCGCACTGATTTCCAATAGAACGGTTTACTGTACGGTTATCATTGAATAACTGTCGATGACCTTGAGATAATGTTCAAGAATCATTTCTCTTCAAAAAAAAGCTGTCATCTATTTTAGTTTAAAATGGTCTTTAGAATGAAAAATTATAGAAAATTGCTAAAATTTTAGAATGGAAATTTGTATTTACAACTTACTCTACTATTATTTTTACTCCCGGGAGCTCCACAATAGGCACACAATAATTGTCAATCTACATAATATGCTTCGGTTTTGTCTAGCAGATGCAATCCATTTTAGGGCAAGTTACAGAATGTTTGATAAGAAGTATAGACTATTTATAATAGGAATTATGTATTTTCAAAATCATAAAGACATTCTCTCAGAAAATACTATAAATCGCCTCATTGGAAGGTGGCCTTAAGCATCACGGTGTCAATGTAAAAATAAGTGGACGCGACTGCCTCCCTGGACTTTCCCATACTGGAAACTGTTCATATCATCTTTATTCAACAGTAGAGTTATTTTCCTCAAAACGGTTGTTCAAGCGCTATCCTAAAACCTTGCCTCGTAACGAATAGACTTACAAGGCTTGTAAGAAGTCCCGCCAAATATCTGCGGTGCCCCTTAATTTCCTTTTAATATGCAACCAGGCATACTTCATTCTTTACTATATACGTGATATTGTGACTGCAAATTGAGTTTGCTGTGATTTTATAACAGACAGACATTTTTTAAAAACCACTTTTTTGGATTCCTAGAGACCCAAAACGGATATTTCAAACAGAACTCGCTATTTAAGTTTATATATAAAAATTCAACGAGGTTTAGTTTTCTTTTTACGGCGAACAATACCTCACATGTCGACATTTTTAAAGCTTAGCATATACAGGGCGCTGACTTTGAATACTTTCCATAGGAAAAATACATGCATTTGTGGAATTGTTTAATTTCCTGCTCCCCAAGTTGAAAAGCGCATTCGAAACAAGTACGCAAAAGAAGGATTATGTTTACAGATGCTACTTTTATTTTTTAAATATCAAATTAAGTATTAAATACAAAATTTTGATAAATAATTTATAACTTGTTGTTGTAATACCGGTTAAAGAAATGAATGTAGCGCGACAGTATGGCAATGGTTCTGAACCAAAGTGCGCGGGGCTGTCCGTACCGCTAGGCCGTCGCGCGGTCTAACTAGTACCGATCGCTATTGCTACCGAGGTAAAAGTCCCTGGAAATTATATTTTGTAGGGCATAAAAAAAATCGATTTTTTTATTTTCGCGGAAAAAGATTCTTTGACGCAAACAAATAACAACCGTTAGAATAAAAAAAATATTTTTCTAAAAAAGAGGGGGAGGGGGCCGGTGCGCTTACATATATCCACGAGTGTAATATTTCTTGCATATTCATATGCTCCATTACGTACTGAGCGATTCAGTGAAAACCCCAGCTTCCTATCTTCTTTCGTTTATTAATTAAAGGAGTTTGAAGTTTCAAACTTCCAAGCTTCGTAGAGGGCGCCACAGGAAAATTACGGAGTTCTTCAAAAAATTTCCAAAATTTTGAAAATTCGGAATTTAGGCCCCTTATAATTTTTCAAAAAACTTTTTATATCACCTCATTTTACCCTTGATATACTATTCAGAAAATAAAAATCATTTGAATCGATTCATCCGTTTTCGAGTAATTGGGCATTAAACTCAAAATTTTCAAAAAATCATAGCGCCCTTCATTTTAAAGCTAGAGAGTTCGGCAAAAATCTAACAGATTTGTCTTATGACCCTCTATCGTTATCCGCGATAAAAGTTTCAAAATTGTAATCACGAAAAAAGTGATACCAAAATAACATGCGTAACTTCCGCTTCCGGTTTCGGATTTTTTTGAAAAGCTTATTTTTTCGATGAATTTTCGATACATCCCCGCATTCCAAAGCGCATCAAAATCGGAGCAATACTTTCGGCTGTAGGAGCGTCACATACATACGTACGTACATACATACGTACATACCCACCCACAGACAGACATTTTTTAAAAACCACTTTTTGGGTTCCTAGAGACCCAAAACGGATATTTCCGTTAAAATCTCGATTTCGAAAATTTTCATGAATTCAATACTTACCCTATACCTATAAGGTATGGGAAAGTAAAAATAGTGAACCAGCCGGCATGCACGGCATGCCCCGGCATAGATCCTTCAGAGGGACCCGCGACACGTGCAGCGCTCCAGGGGCATAATTCTAGGAAATGTTTTCGGCAAATTAGTCGATGTAGACCAAACACATTTCAATAATAATATTTCGTGATAACGAAAGGTGACCTATGATGTTTTGTTAAGTAATTAAAATTATCTCTGAATTTGAAAAGGAAACCAAACGAACTTTACAGCATGCTTATTTATTCATTTAAAACTACGTGTCAAAAGTGTTTGTGTGAATTATAATAAACGACGGATTTCAACTAGGTGCCGGCACCGACTGCTGGAATATTTACACGAATACTGTAGCCTCACGTGTTTGGAGTATACGCATCAAAAACGTTAAAAAAGCCGCCAGGCTCGCCCGAACAAAATCTTATATATGTCAAAATATGTTTGCTGAGTGAGGAGCAATTTTCCGTCTATAAGCCGATGGGGCAGCCTGTATAGAGTATTATACGGCGTGTCTAATAACTTAATGAAACTGAACTATTGGATTGAAAACTGAAAATACAGTGGTCACTGTGTGTGTTTTCGCCATACACTACAAATCGTTTCGCGGCCCGCTTTTGGGTTGCAATCTAGGACGAGTGTGGTAAATGCGGTGTCGTTGCAGATGCGGTCGTTGCATTTGCGGTCAGGACCATTATCGTTGCATATGCGGTCAACCCAAATTATTCTTGCAGGTAGCGTTGCATTTACGGTCATCAATATTCTATTGTTTGCTGTTTTAGGGCATTTAGACTCTGCAGGCCAGTATTACATATTCCTACTAACAGTTATCTACCTCAGTCTTTAGTGCACAGATAATCCCGCACGTGATAACTCAAGAGCCATTATAAGTGACAATTCAAAGGGCAAATTTATCAACCCCAAGCAAAGATAAACAACCATTACCATTATTAGGCAAAATAGCTAACAACTTAATTTGTGCAAGGGATTTAAAGCGATTTAAGATAATGATAATGAAAATTGAAAATGGATTTTTGCTTCATTAATTGAAGCGATTTATTGTAAAGCGCCACGTTCTTCTTGCGATGGAAAATTTCGAAGTGATTGAAACCACCAAAGTGAAGCCTTCTGCACTTCACGGTGGACACCAATACCGTATGTACCGAAGAAAAAATGAAGAAGTGACAACTTGGGTATGTGTTAAAGAGCGCCATCATCACTGCAAGGGAAGAACGAAAACCAAGGATGCAGATGTGCTAGAGGTGAACAAGCATTAATGTGTACCGGATATAGCTGCAGTAGAAGTGCAAAAAGCAAAAAAGAGAGCCCGTGAAGAAAACACTCCTTTGCCTGACATCTTTTTTTTTCACTCATTTATACTACCGTTCCCCCCCCGGAACCGCTTTCGCATTACTTCAGGGGGGTGCGGGCGTCCCTTACACACTAAACATTCATGCAACATGCACCCTAAATTTAACTAAGCAAATGCGGTCGCCCCAGTCGGGATTCGATCGCCCCAACGGGGCAACTGCATTTACTGTGACCTCGAGTGGCCAATGCGTTCTCGCACTCGACCACCGCGGTCCCTTGTCCGACATCTATCGTAAGGAGTTTAGAAGCCTATTTAACAAAGGACTTGATTTTGTGACAGAAGTTCCTCTATACGTATCCCGTAAGTTCACCTTATGTCGATTAAGAGCAGCACAAGACGGGACGCGAAAGGAACCAGCGTCTGCAAATGAAAAATTTCGAAATTGTGGAGCTGCAAGATGGTCAAAGATTCTTGTGCTTCGATCACACAGACCAAGGAGAGAGAATTTTGTGTTTTTTGACATCGAGGGGAAAGGAAGAACTAACTACTAAAAATGCCTATTGCAATATACGCGGATGTAATTACCATTTCAATCAGTCACTCTGGAGGAAGATTCAAGCCATCGGACTCGCTGCAGCATAGAACCGCGATGAAAATATAAAAATGCATTTAAGGATGTGTTCCGCATTAGCTTATTTGCCGCTGGATCTTATAGAAGAAGGATGGCTTGTTATACAAGAAGACACGCCGGAAAATGAAAATATGACGGAATTCTACGACTACTTCGTAGAACAATGGCTACAAAACGCGGTGATCACGGTGAAAATGTGGAACTGCTATGGACTTCGTCATAGGACCAACAATGCTGTAGAAATATGGAATAACCGGCTCAACAGACTTTTAATGAAACCTCATCCCAACGTCTACCACCTTGTAAAAAACTTGCGCAAAGAAGCTAAATACTTTGACTACATATTGAAGAGGATGGACATGAATTTGGAAACCAAGAAACGAAAAAAGGCATACATACGGATGGACAATAGGATTAGAAGAGCAACAGAAGCGTTCGCGAATTCTGGTAATTTAAAGAAATTTTTAGTTTCTATCGCACATGTCCAGAAATTTGAGTAGTTGCCATTAAATCTACTAAGTTCGTTAAAAAAATACAAAAAACCAAATAAATCAAAAAAAGAACAAAAATAAAACTTTTAAACACGCCAATGATTTAAAATGTATTGCCAGTCCTAAGCCTGGATAAAGTGTGAAGGGAAGTTTATTTGAAAAACCTGAATAAATTACAACTGCACAACAATATAATAAAACATTTCAGTGACAAATCCCGAATGATTTATTTACAGATTGTTATGGAAACATCCTAATTTGTAATATGTCCGTAATTTGTAAGAATATGTTTCATCAAGTTAATAATAAGTACTAGATATTGCCCAGGCCTTTGACAAGGTCTGGACAGAAGGCCTACTATTCAAATTACAACACATCGATATCCCTGACTACCTGATAAGTATTATACGTTCACTCCTCACTCAGCGCACCTTTTCTGTAAGAATCAACTTCACATTTTCAACATCCAGGCCTATCCATGCGGGTGTGCCACAGAGCTCCATATTGGGACCACTGTTATTCAACATCTATGTTCACGATATCCCTCGATTAGACAATACAACAACTGCTATGTACGCCGATGACACGGCATTACTCACCCAGAACAACGACCTATTATAAGCCTCAAACGAATTACAAAACAGCGTAAATACAATCTCCAACTGGTTGAACAAATGGCACATATCTCTTAACCCAACAAAATGTGAAACTGAAGTGTTTACTCTTCGCCGCCTTGCAGACCCAGCTAACATTGTTATAAACAATGAAAAAATATTATGGAACACACGGGATAGTGCAATTAAATACCTAGGAGTTTCGACAATTAACTTGGGGATTTCATATAAATCGTAAATTAAACGCAAGCTATGCTAGACTTGCTTTGCTTTACCCATTAATAAATAGGAAAAGCTCACTGCAAATAGGATGCACTATGCTCATCTATAAAGCAATCATTCGACCAGTAGCAATGTATGCATGCAGCATATGGGGCTCAGCTTCATCGACACACCTCAGGAAGATCCAGGTCTTGCAAAATAAAATATTACAAATATCCACGAATTCACCATGGTAAGTAAGAAATCAGCAACTACACACCGAACTAAACATTCAAACCATCGAACAGTTCATCAGAAAACCAGCAAGAACATTTTTCAAACATAAACAACTGTGCGGGAGCAACCCACTACAACCTAGGAGCAAGGCACACCAGCGCTTAAAACGTAAACTGACCCAAGATCCTCTTTCAACCGATGACAGTGATAGTGAATGAAAAATAGTGGTGTAACTTAATATTTTAGCAATAACAATAGTGAACGGGTAAACCACTATGGTAATCCCGGTATGTCAATAGTGTTAAACGTAAACTAAGCTAACTAAACTATGATAGCACTCGATTGCTGAACTGCTTAAAATAAATTTTAAAAAAATAATAATAATAAGTACGTATTATAATATTTCAAAATAATTAAAACATATCTCATATTCAAATTAAGCATATGATGGGTTACAGTAGGTGCCACTTGTATCTTTGTCCGCAAATGCAACGCTACCTGCAAGAATAATTTGGGTTGACCGCATATGCAACGATTTTGGACCTGACCGCAAATGCAACGACCGCATCTGCAACGTATTCGTATATGCTGTTTTACTTTGAAGATCATCCTTCGGGCCAGACCGTATCGAGGTAAAAACTATAGAACAATAGCTTCTTTCCTCAGGGGTTTGATTTATAACGTCTACCACGCGATTCAAGTTCTGTAGTTGAGTGATAGTTTCTCAACAGAAATTGGTGCACGAGTATTAATTTGTCTCTGTCTAAAATGAGGTCAGTCTTTGGAGGAAAAGATTTTCAACTAATTTAGACATGTTTGGTAACATGATAATGGGTTTATACCACGTGATGTCATTTGGCGGTTTCCTAGGTTTTATTTTAAAGATTATCGTAGCAACCTTCCATTGACCCGTAAAAAACCAGTTCTTAGTATTGCATTCAATACGTACGTAATCATCCTAAGTCCTTTGTTTTGCAGTTCTCTTATAATCTGACCGGTTATGAGATTATAAACAGATGATTTTTTGCTGTTCGTTCTATTTAAACTTTTTTGGATTTCTCTAAGAGAGAATTGTTGGAGAACTGGCGACGAGAGTTGATAAGGAACGTCAAGGTAATCTTGTATATTGCCTTATCATCCTGTTACTGATCTACTCGTGGTGGCTGAAAGACTGAATCAAGATATTCAGCGAAAGTTCCAGATATCTCCTGATCATTACGAGCCCATGTTCCACCATCTTTGCGCATCGGCGGTACATGTTGTTTGGGCTGATTGAGTTATCTGATTGCTTTCCACCATCTGTAATCTGCATCGGAAGTAGCAGCCAGGTCTTCTAGCTAGTTACGCACAAATTCGTTTTTAACATACGAATTGATTCTTTCAGTTCTCAGACTGCTTGAATGGACCTAAGTTTGTTCTCCGAGAGTCTGCTGTTTTGCCTTCTTATAGCGGTAATATCTGCTTTAACCCCTGTTGGACGGTCTTGACATAGTTTTTGGTGGAATTTCTGGGGTAACTCTGGAAGCAGCCATGTGGGATTTTAATTAGTTACAAATTTATTCAAAATAAAAATTAAATGTTTATTTTTAAACTTTCTCTTATGTGAGTATTTAGTATCCAAGTTGCACCAATTTGGGCCGTCAAAACCTATTTCGAATTATTGTTAAATATAGTTATTAAGAAAATAATTTAAGCGTTTGCACAATAGTTCTTAATTTTAATCGTTTTTCTTTATTGTTATGTAGCGTACAATGGGCACTTTCAATATTTATTCGTTGCCAAGATATGAAATAGTTACTACTTATATGTTTTGCCCATACAACGCTTAACGAAGGACTTCCAATCTTTAAGTTCTTCTTTTCGTGCATATTTAGTACTCAATTTACTCTGTTAAAGGCATTTTCGTATTTCAAATTGTTTTCGATACTTTAGGAAACATTGTTTCACAGATTTCATGCTCGTGACACACAACCATAGTTTTATAAATATTTAGCACAAACTATAAATGGATTTGGATTTATATTTAACATTAAGTACGAGGGGAGTTGTTTATGTTATATACCTAAGTATTAAGGAAACAAGTTAGAGAAGAAACAAAATTTTATTTTTCAACATAAGAACCATTAACGCTAACATACTTATTCCAACGTGCTTTCAAATGGACTATTGTTTCTTTGTAGACATTCCCTGTTATTGAAGACCCTTTTGACATATACTCAACCCATAACATCCCTGCAGCATCCCAGAAAACGGTAGCCGCCGTCAGTTTTCCCTCTGAGAATTGCGTCTTCGCCTTCTTGGGTGGTGAAGAGCCATTATGAAGCCATTGCCTGAACTCTTGTTTCGTCGGTGGGTCCTAGTGGTGTATCCACGTCTCATCCCCAGTTACGATTTTAAAGAAGTCCTCATCTTGGGATAAAGCCACCAATTTCTGTTCAGGAGTAAGCTGCCTGGGAATCCACCGTGCTGACAACCTGCTCATTCCCAAATCTTCATGAAGGATTTTAAAACCAGATGCTTCTGATAAACCGCCTTCTCTTGCAATAACTAGAACTGTCACTAGGCGATCAGTCAACACCAAATCTTCAACTTTCTTTATGGATTCCTGTGTTCGTGCTTCAAGAAGTCTTCCGCACTTTGGGTCATCCTGAATGGACTCCCTGCCCCATTTGAATTGATTACACCGAAATTTAACTCAAAAATAGGACGGGCTATTTTCCCCATACACAGCCACCACTGTCTCATGGATATTCTTTGGATTATTGCCTTCTTCCGATAGAAATTTTATGACGCTTCTGTATTCAAGTTTTAAATCACTCATTTTTGTACCTCTAACTCTATACAGAAATGACAAATCTTAAGCATGTTGTATCAAACTTGGAGAACACACTTTAAAATGTCACAGAGAGGTGATATAATAAAATTATTGCAATACCATTTTATTTCCATAGCTAGGTAAATAACACAAAAGAATCCCCTCGTATTTAAAAATAAATTTAAAAAATAAAAAATTTATTATTGAATTAAAAATTAATGTATTAATATTAACTATATTAATTACATATTGAACTCTGTGCTTGGTAACATTGTGCTATGTGGTTGGCGGCTGGAATTATCACAAAATGTACTATGCAAATCTCAAGAAAATACGCTAGTTCTTTCTAAAGTCTGTCCAAAACACGCCATATCTATTTAACAGTCCCTGTAAAGCCAACGGAATTACATAGCATTGTTAAATCGAAGTGGAAAACCAGTCCCATAAGTATCTTTAAGCATAACGTCTGATTAAATTATACAAGAAACACTAATAAAACTGCTTACCATTTAATGACCATCGTAAAAGTAGCAAAACATTAAAAAAAATGAGAGAATTAAATAATTTGTTTTGTGATCCTGCTTCAAGGAAATCTACTGGTGGGCAGTTCTGCTTATAAAATAGGACACAATAGGTAGTCACATTCGATTTGTTATACAGCCACGGAAAGTTTACAACCTTAAAGTTTGTAAGTACATGCTTAAGATTTGTATTTATTTATTTGGAATGTATTCTACTTATTTGTAAGCCCAAATTTTGACAACTCAAACCAAGTAGTAATAGGATATTGATAGGAATACAATGTATTTTTTTCTAAATTATTTATATAAAGTTTTCTCTATGTTTTACTGATTTATTTTAAAAACATCCAAAATAAATAATATTGTTTTCGAGATATTCATTACGTTTAACACAAACTAAATAATGCTTAGCAATTTAAATTCAGATCCATGCAGTTACGTGCAACGTCACGTTTGAAAAGTATTTTGTAATAAAATAATTACACAAACAATTAATTAAGAGAATAAGTTATACGTATCAGTTTAACCATTTTTATACCAAATGCTTACCATACTTGACCTAAAAAGTCTTTTTGACATTTTCATTTCAAGTAATTTGGTTACAGAAACAAAATCACCCATTTCTTTAAAGATAAGGCACTGAACTAAATTATTTTCGACGAAACAAATAATAAACATATTAGAAACTATATTTACATGATTATTTTTAACTGCATGTAACTTGTCTTTATTTGCGAATGGTTTCCATTGTTTTAAACGAGACGTAGCTTTAACGTTGGGATGTGTATGACAAGGAATTCAGCTCCACTAAACGGAGATCGAATATTGTGCAATACGTGCTGGCATCTTTATACTAGTATCCAGATTGTATCACATAACAATAGCCAGGTTTGCATTTTTCTATTCTGCAGATGGTTGCGATATTAAATAAATTTGAACGAAACGATTCTGAATTATTGTCTAGCGATAAGGCCTTGAACAAAAAGTTATAAATTTCAATGAATTGCTGTGAATGAACTTCAAGTTTGTTGTTGTTATGATGTTACAAAACTTTCCAATATAGAGTGAACTTTGTCGATTTAAAATTAAGGATTGTTTTTATTTAGATAACCCGTAATCATTAACATCACATTGCAGAAGAAAATAATTGAATATGTCGAATTATTTCATTCGAAATGCGCGCGTCGCTTTGAAAAGATTTTATCATTCGAATGTATTATTCCCATCTGGAAGGTGTATTCATAAATGAATATTTCGAATTATTTCATATAAAACGCGCGCCGCTAAAGGAACGTATTCGAGAAGTTTTCGGCATTCTAATGTATTACTCGCATCTCG
Source organism: Limonius californicus (assembly GCA_014611495.1). Classification (NCBI taxonomy): domain Eukaryota; kingdom Metazoa; phylum Arthropoda; class Insecta; order Coleoptera; family Elateridae; genus Limonius; species Limonius californicus. The sequence goes on along the minus strand of JABXWE010002001.1, from coordinate 14,257 downwards.
GAGGTGAAAGCATAATTAAATATTTCAAATTATTTCATTCGAGAAGCGCGTGTCGCTAAATGAAAGCATTGCAGAAGTTTTTATCGTTCAAATGAATTACTCGCATCTCGGAGGTGTATTCCTAATTGAATATTGTGAAATATTATTATATCAGTGGAAGTACAGCGTTCCCCATATTAAACTACCCACTTTATTATTCGGATAAAACCATTCTAAATCGACTAAAAAAATCTTTTATTTCGCTACGCTGCCAGCGACGCCGGAGCTTACAGGAAAACACAATATGTATAAAAAAATTTTCTTATACTTTGTACTACAAGCAAAGTTCCCGCGAGAGCCTACAAAAAAAAACCCCCGGTGGACCTGCTGAGGTCCAAAGTTCACTGTGCGTCTGAACGACTTCGCCCCCCGTAGTCGACCCAAATCACGAGAAGTCCCTCCATTCAACCAGACGACTTAAGATTGGGGAAAGACCCAACCGAAACAAAAGACACAAGAGGGAGGAAAGAGGACGAACAGGAAGACACGGGGATGGTTGTTGGTGATCAGTCAACAAAGGACTGTAGAGCGCCGCGGAAGAACGAAGAAGAAAACAAAGAGAAGAAGAGACCATCAAACACACATTCATTCATTCATACAAAGCCAAATCCGGGTAAATAAAGTCACAATCGGCAAAGTCTTACACCCGAGCAGGATTCCGTCCAACCTGCCGATACACCTCGGGGAGGAGTTTAGGGACAAGGGACTTGAAGACGATTAACGAAAACCAAATGAAGAGAGCGTTCTGTGCGTCACGGGATCGGCACATCAGGGTAGCCTCACAACAAACGGAGTCAGTCAAACGCAACAAGCCCAAAAAGGATTTACAGGGTACGAAGCGACGAGTAAAGACAAAATTGGTAGTCGGGAAAAAAACAGTAGAACTGAACCATGACGAAACAAAAGCGGTAGCGGAACGAAATGATAAAGGAAACGCTAACGGCAACACGGCACACGAAAGCGAGAGCGATAACGGATAAGGTATCGGTAGCGTTTAGGGCAAAACGGCAGCGGTAATGCTAACGAGACGACAACAGAAACAGTAACGATAACGTTAAGGGCAGAACGGCAGCGATAACGAAAACGAAACGGTAACGAGACGATGACGGAATTACCTCAAGGTTCAATCTAATAACGAGATGCGATAGGTGATAAAGAAAAGAAAATGACTTCAAAATATTCGGCACACCAAATGCCTTGATGACAAACACAAAGACAAAAGAACGACAAAATAAATTTCGAAAACAATCAAAAATTTCAAAAGCGGAAGTTAAACGAGAGCGAAACGAGAAATAAACGACAACAAACTGCAATAAACGAAAATGACAGGACAATTTATTTGAAAACAAACGAAAATAACAAATACAATGCGAGAATAAACCAAAAATAAAAACGAAAACGATACGAGAATACGACAAAGCTTCGCGAAATTTCGGTACAGGGAACGAAAATATCAAAACAAATTCTACAAAGTTCAAACAGCGTGCAACACTGGATCCTACACAACAGATTACTACGTAATTAACAACAAATTTACTGAAGGAAAAAAAGATTCAAAAAAATCTACGAAAATTCGCTAAAATTCAAAAAAAAATCTGGGAATTTAAAAAAATTCTAACAAAATTTGCAAAACTTTTCAAAGAAAGGGATTTACACGGAAATTCTTCCAATAAACGAAAAAAATAGGCGACAAGGACGTAAAAAGCCAAAATCTTGCTAGCGATATCGATGGTAAAAAAAACAACAAGGCCCTACGTTACGGGCGCCAAAATTTTGTTACGGGCCCAAACGGGCTTTTCCGTCGACCCGTAACCGGATAGGTGGAAAAAGGCCTACAGCGCAGCTCAGAGGAGTACGGAGAGTTCACGGAAATCGCTTACGGGAGGAAATCTTCGTAGCTGTGTACAGGGTAAGTCAAAATTAGTGGACGCCACCTTCCAAATACAGCTGAGTGTAGGTCCTCGTGGAAGGCCGAGGGGCCAACAGCTTACGGGAATCGAACTCACCTTTATTGTGCCTCCTCCTATATATATGAAGCTTGAAGACTGAAGGTCGCTTGTTGTTTCCAAATAGAAAAGGTTCAATGATGTTGAATTAGGCAAGTAGCGCGTAAGGTTTCGCTTCACAAAAACACAAAACTTTAGATTGTACCTTGAATTTTGATGCAGGCAGGCACAATTTCGAGGAGTTGAACAGATGTAGGTACAGTTTGGTGTGGTTCCCCCCCGGTCCGGCAGGAAAAGAAGGGTAGACATCAGAAAATTTTGGGAACGACACGTCCGTAGGTACGCTCCTGGGAAATTAGTTCACCTCTATTTCTACGGAATCAAACCAGTGGACCGATGAAGCACAATTTTCACGGGATCAACCTTGATGGAACAACGAAGCACAATTTCCAATTGCACTGGATTAATTTTAGTCGAACGACGAAGCACAATTTTCACGGGATCAATCCGCTTTTATCCGGATAAATCGAGAGAACAATTACACTTAATTGCTCTATATTAGGGCTAACACTGCTGAATATATAATCAAATCCTACTTTGTGGAGGATTTTCTTTTGCATAAAGCAAAACTACGACACGGTAGGTTCGATATAGCAGAGCAGCCGCGAAAAGACTCGCTATCAAAAAAAAAACGTCGATCCGACTCGAGAATCTAGTATCTACTTTCGTAACGGCCCTTCCCTGTAGATGGAATTTCGGGAAGATCCGGAGTCATTGAGGATCGAAAACTGACTTGCAACACTTAATTTATTTACGGCCCTTCCCCGTAGATGGAATTTCGGGAAAATCCGGAACCATTCGAGATGTAAAACTGGTTGAAGACTTAACGCGACATGAAGCTGCATCACCCCCCAAAATCTCGCAACATATTGCGAAATATCAAGAAATGTTCTAGAATGTTCTAGAACGATTCGGCACGTAAATTCTCAATAGGTCTAAGGTCAGGCGCGAAGAGAGCATTATTCGGCAATTTCGGCTTACAAAGGGAACTGTCAATATCACTCAATCTTAGAAAAACAAAATAATGAAAATTGTAAGCAACATAAAACTGCAATTAAAATAACGTTTTTAATTCCTATAGAGCGGCAATTTGATCAAGAAATAATTTTATGTGGCTTTATTCTATGCCATATTGTTTTGTTTACATAGTCGACATTAAAATAAAAAAGGATAACAAGCAACATTTTTTGATAACTTTAGAGAAAAATGGGGAGGAAAACTGGTTATGGAACGGGTCGTGTAACCAGTGTTGGGTAGTATCTAGATACATGTATCTAGATACTGCATCTAGATACTATTCAAGTATCTAGTATCTGTATCTAGATACGTTTATAAAATTGTATCTTGTATCTGTATCTAGATCCTATTAAGCGGTTTCTTTTTTTATTAAACAATAAAAGATCCTAAGTACATTCAAGGATTATAATTTATTTTATGTAGTGTTCGAATTTTATAAAAACATTTCTTCAATTTAAAATTTAGGACTTTTTTGGACATTTAAATTTTAGCAGAAAAACTCAAATACGTCTTAAAATAGGTAATAGTAATAAGTATTCAAACATCCCCATTTTCAGGGGATAAGAACTGTAAGAAGCTTAAGGTTTTTAAGTATAGATTTATCTATTGTGGCAATACAAATTACAATAACCGCCCTTGCTGTTTTCGATATTGGGAATTTCCAAGTAAATCTCATAAGTCATAACCGAGCGGTAGGCTTGTCTAATGTCTTAACAATACTTGAAGTTCCCTCAGTATAAATAGAAGTAATGGACAAGTCTAGAATCAATTCTTGTGGTAGTCTGCTAGTTATACCTTGTGATTACAATTAGAAAAATGAATGATAACGAAAGTGCTTTTTTGGAAGTGCCAGCGATACTGGTTGGCGATCCCAATAAAATGTTCTCTAGTAATTATTTTGTGTCTTATTATTATCGATTTGTTAACAACCCTAAATTCCGTCAGATTTTCTTTAAAAATAATATTATCATGGTTTATACGCGCTTCCATTTCTGGAAGTGTAATTTTTTAAAGTAGGTATCTAATTTGTATCTGAGAAGGATCTAGATACATTTTAAAGTATCTTGTATCTGTATGTAGATACACGTAGTAAAATGTATCTTGTATCACTTTTTTAAAAGTACCTGTATCTGGATGTAGATACAAATAAAAAGTATCTTACCCAACACTGCGTGTGACATTAACCTCTCGACTTAAGGGTTAAGGTTCCATCAATAATAATAATAATAATAATAAATGCAGGAGTAACAAAAATAATAAGTTGTGAATTCTACCTACGCAACGGGTCGATAAGGTATTTTTACGAAACATCACGCGGCCGAACGAAAGGTCCTAGAGGCAATAGTAAAACCCACTCTCAAATTTTCTCCGAACATTTTGAAAAGTTTGTTTTGGAAAAGCTTGGAACTCGTGAACCAGTCCTTGCTACATTTATGCGATGGTCTGAAGCTCAGTTTTGTAGACAATCGATTTTCAGTGACTCCCGCAGAAAGAAGTTTAATGGGGTCCGGGTCCAAATTTAGAGATATTAGGGGCTATTATATTTGGACTAAAACAAGCAGGGAGGAAAAATGTTTGCTACTATTGAATGGAGTTTAAGGGCTTCAATGGCGAAGGTTACCTTATGAGTCATGATAATTCCCTCTTCATGTTGTCGAAACGTCTTCTAGAAAAGTTCAATACCAATTTTACGTCCAGAGATATAACACATGCTATGGTTTCAAATTGACAACACAGATATATTAAAAGAAATTCTTCAACCTGTCATTAATGCGTTCCATGACGACGAGTTTCAAAATGGATTCGTCCAACAGCTCATGCAGCTCTTGAAGCTATAGTATACATGCAAGAATTTTCTGACAATCTTTGGATAAGCAGTAGCACCATGGTAACCTAGCCACTCTGTTTGGTCATATATACAAAAAATTTAATTTGAGTATAAAGTTAAAGAACTTACGCAAAGAATTATAACAATATGCGAAGAACACGCTACAACTGTTGCGAAATGCGATTGGTGGGATGAAGCTAAAAGTATGCACATGCGTTTCAGAAGGCTAAGAATATTTTACTTAGTGGTTACTTTTTCATTATTTAAAAATTAAATTTGTTCTTATATTAATTAAGTGTGAACTAGTTTCTACTTTGTTCTGATATTTACTTGTTCAGGAGTAGGGGAAAGATTGCTTCGAGAAAGACGCTATGCAACCATACAGTTTGACATAGGTTTTCTCGTTCGCGGTCTTTTTTAACTTACTTTTTCTCCTTGTGTTTAGAATGAATCGTTTAAAAAGGAAGGTTCATTTACCAATAAAAGGAGAAAACAATCCCTTATTGAACGACACTAAAAATTCAATAGGTTGGTTCCGTTTGGTGCTGAAACAGCATGGAATAATTAGGTACAACGAATATTAAAATACCTAATTTTTCGTAGAAGACAGCTTGACCGGTACTTTTGTTGGCCAATGCATGTTGCTTCCACCACTTAAAAATTAAGGATTCATCAATTGCAAGGGGAGTTTCAGAGACAATAACTTATTATTTCTTCTTTTCATAAAAACGTGTTGTAGGTTTTTAGGTTCGCAGGATGAAGCCCGAAAGTAGTTGTCGGCGCAGAAACAAATACACGGCAATTTGTGCTATTACGATGTTTATCTTAGGAATACTATTGCTTTCTCTAAATACCTGGCTGATTCAGCTATTACTATCATCTACACTCGTACTAAAATCAAATTCCATAATACGGAATTGAACTGTATTACGTTTTGGTTATGTTCTATTCTACTTACTATCGTCCTTTGAATATTACCTCCTCGTGATGTTGATATTCCAAGGTACTTGTACTCTTCACAGTTCTTTGTTTCGCCGTGGATCTGTTGTGTTCCATTTTCAGATAATTATTTTGTCAGTGCTAATTGTTATTCCCCACTCTCCATAGGTTTCAACTAATTTTCTTATCATATAGTTTACATCCATTCCACTCACTATCTTGTCATCAGCATAAAGTCAATATAAAATAGATGCTGATAAGTATCCCTATGTTCTTGAATTTTTCCCACATTCACACACGGTGAGAGTTAGTGTACCCGTGTCGAGTTCAATTTCAAAATGAATTGTGTATGAAAAAAAGTCTTCCTTAAGTCATTCAGTGTATAGCTTTTACTATAATTATTTAATGGTTACCAAAGTATCACTCAGCTGCTACTATAGCACAAACAATATTCATTTCTAAGTACATAACATAACATCTTCAGAGATGATAATCTATGTATCAACCTTTCGGTCTTTCACCATAGGTGAAATCAGACATTTGAATTACTGATCTGGACAGATTCTATACAAATAATATTTAGGCATTGTAGGTAGTTAACAGGCCATTGGTCTATACATAGAAGAAGAAAAAGAAGTAATAAAGATGTACAAACTACTTTAAAGTGTCTCTGATTAACTATCAATAAGTTCTGGTTTTTGTTTCATATCTAAAAATAATAATTTTTACTCTAAATAAAGAATTGTGCCTAACCCCAGCTATCGACTGAAAAAAATGAACACTGCACCTACCATGTAATATTTGCAATATACTATGGTTACAATACATAATAAATACAAATTATAATCCATCATCTTATATAATATAATGAAATTTACTAACAATTGTACGTGGATACAATTGTTATCATACTATATAATAAGATCGTACGTTAAACACTTAGAACAACTGCTACTCCGTGGTCCTATAATTAATAATTTTTGTTTAAGTGTCTTTCGCACTTCGTGAGACATATGAGTTATCTCACAAAGAAGATGGTATCTGCTTATCTCTCAACTTCAGACACGTCTATACACATCACGAAAACAACGAAGCAGTTCCTGTTTGAAGGATTCAATGACTTTGTTTTAGAAATGGGAAATTATTTTCCGTTTATACATGAAGAAATACCTCGCTTCGACAAGATCTCTCTCTTCAGTGTCGTAAGTATATACTGTCAATACGAAAGAATGATGCGGGTGTCCTGTCAATAGTCTGAGTTCCGTCTATTAATTATAATATTTTTTATTTTATCTGCATCATAATCCTTGTTTAACAAACGAAGGAGCATGTAAGAACACAACATTAAAACACGCGCGCGTTTTAAAGTTGCTAAGAGGGAGATGTTTCTACACAGTAAATTTTTCCAAGCATCTCACTACAGCTATTATTTGCTTATTGTAACTTTATTGTCCTTTCTAGCACAATGCACGCCGAATTTGCTGGTTTGTCATATTAAACTGTACTATTTGCTTGCATTTAGTTGTAATATATAGCGGAAATCGGGTTATATTATTGGAATTTATAACCATCAGAAAACAAATAGTTAACAACTTTATTGCCATTTCTAGCGCAATGCACGCCGAATTTCTAGGTTCTTCATATTAAACTGTACTATTTGCTTGCATTTAGTACGCCCTCACTAAGAATTTCCTATCTGGGGTACTTCCAACTCCAGTAGTGATTTTTAACGTGGCACACATCGCAGTGAATCAAACTGCGAAAACATCGAATCCACATAGAGTAAGCAACGAATGCTAACCAATCTCCATGTTAACGATATAGCTTCACAGCACACAGGCTATTTTTCGGATTATGATGCGGGTATAATACAAACTAGAGTGTGATACACGTGTATAATTGAGACTAAGGTACTAGCGACGCTAGAAGCACTCTGCTTCGCGTTTCATTGTAGACTAGTATCATAATAAACTGTTAAATTATATGCAGCGTGATTCAAGTGATCAAGGCCTATCTTAATCCAGTACGATAGTGGAAATAGTAAAACTAATTATCCTAATAGACACAAAAACGAATTACCTATTCAATTGAATTAAATTATTGCGTTCCATCGACTTATCGCTCGTCTTTTTCACTTCATATTCCTTCCAACCCCAATAATAATACCGCGGTATCTTTACAGGTAAGTGAAACCAGACAAATGGACGGAACATTCAATATTGCCAATGGTGCTGATGGTACTTTTACACTTCGTAATTGGAATTTTAATAATGTAACACCCCACTTCAGTAAACCATGTAACGAAATATATGGTTCGACAGGAGAAATACTTCCGAAGAATCTGTCCAAAGATTACGTTGACATGTTTATAGCACCATTATGTCGACATGCCCGACTTGATTTCGAAAAAGAAGATGTAGTGGGTGGAATTGTCGGATATAAATATTCAGTAGGAGATAGTATGCTTGACAATGGTAAGTAAAAGTAATAGCAAATAAAAAGCAATGCTACTAATAGAAATGTTTTCAATAACAGCTGTTCTATTTTTTACAATACAATACCACCAACTAATTGTAGAGGTGATAAAAAAATTTTTATTAAGGGAATTTGAAAATAGTTTCAAGTAAATAAAGAAGAACTAAACAATAATTTACATTTTTATCTTTTGGTAGTAAAAGATGTTCAAAATATCGGTTGCTCGGGGTAGAGGGAACGGCTAACATATTAAATTCGTTGTATCATGTCCATCCTTGTGGTGGGGCATTATTGGTAGACGATATATTTTAATCGTACCCACAAGAAAAAATCTAATAGCGTTAGATCTGACCCGAGGCCATGACACTGGACCTTCCCTGCCTATTCATCTTCTGGGGAATAGTTGTTCTACTAAGCGACGACCAAAGTATGCATAGATCAACCATCCTGCTGCATCCACATGGAGGCTACCGTTGCCAGGGAAATATTAGCTCACCAAACACATTTTCGGGAAAATCGGGTACATTATGCCATTTAAAGTTTCTTTCAAACAGTAAGGTCGAATTATTCCATTTCTGTACAGGCCACGCCAACCTTTCAGGATCCACTTGTGCGTGTTCTGGATATTCACTTCACCGTTATTTTTGAAGGTAGCTTTCTTACCCCAACGATTTAGACGGTGAAAGTTACAACGGTTACCGAGATACTAATTGCAAAACATCACTCGATTTTAGTTGTTAGTGAAGGTTGACACGATATGAATGGAAACCTACAGATTTTAGGATTACCCATACGGTCGCATGATATATGGCAAAATCGGGATATTCATCTAGTCGAATCATGCGGACTTACAGCAACAGCAAGGAGATCAACATCTCTTTCATTTGTAATGGGTCACCTTGGTGGTTGCAAAACTTTGTGAAAGTGATATACACGCTGTTCTAGCGTAAAGATTCTCAAGAGCCCTAAAATTTTGGCGACATTCCAATTCCTTCTTGGCTAGAAAAAAGCATCGTATTTTCAAAACCCAAGAACAATAAATAAAACTACTTAAGAAGATACTGAACAAAAAACATATTACAAGAACTGAAAATCGTAATAACTGAGCAAAACACAAAACACAAGGATCACAACAATATATTCTAAAGATTAGCGCTTTTGAATTACAATTTGATGGCAAGAACCTACAACGATTTTTAAAACACAATATCAATCACATTTCATTATTTATTTTCAAAAATTATTGTCTCAGCTGTAGAAGGTATCAAAGGATTTTGCAAATAAGATGTTATTATTCTTAAAATCCCTATGGAACGATGCCAAACATGATCTGTGCTTCCAATTGAAATTTCAGTTACTTCCGGTTGTCTCTACTTCCGATTTTCACCGAAAAATTCCAGCAGTGCCCTTAAATCCTTTGCATATGCTTTGGTAGTGGAAATTTTTTCATCAGCTTCACAGGCTCATTGCGTTTCAAAAGCAAATAGGTCGGACGGGTGCTCTGAAACCGCCTGTATGCCACAAATATAGTTTGCCTTTCTAGTGTCCACTCTTGAATATATATGACAATCCGTTGACATGTTTCACTAACAATGATTGAAGTTTTATGTAACACTTTATGTCTTCTTTTCCTAAAGTTTGTAAATTAAGTCCAAAATAATTTATTTTCATCTTTCGCACACTTCTTGTAACAACAGTATCCTCTTTTACTTAATATGATTGAGTATTCATACCTTTCATATTTTTAGGTACAACAGTATCAGGAAATGAATGCTACTGTGATGGAGACTGCATACCTTCAGGAATGCTTAACATTTCCGCATGCAGATATAATTTTCCTTTATACATATCTCTGCCAAATTTTTATGGTGCTGATCCTGTATATTTAGATGCTATAGAAGGTCTACATCCTGCCAAAGATAACCACGAAGCATACATTATCATAGAACCTGTAAGTACTATAATGTAATCTAATTGAGATAATAATAATAATAATCATCATCATAATCGTGATCCTCGCTTGTACCGCTTGCGCAGTGTTGAGGCGGTGTGAGGCAGAGCTAAGCTAGTTTGTCCTATGCACAACAGGGCCCGACTCTGCGGGTTACCGGGTTAGTGCGAAACGGTGCTTGACTTGCCTGGTGTCTCGAAGATAATATTATAAAACTTAAACTAATACGGAACCTTATTGGCTTCAATGATTTTGTATTTCTTGTAAGAAAGGTACCATAATAAAACCACAGGTTTCCTCGCCTAATAAAAAACGAAATATAAATTTTATTATCTTAACAAATAGTCTTTCAGAAGTTACTAGATCTTGTTACGGGCCAATCGAAACAAAAGAAAGCAAGAGGGCGGAAAGAGGACGAAGAAGAGGGCATGGGGGACGGGTGTTGGTGATCAGTCAATAAAATGGCTTCAGAGCGCAGTGGGAAGAACGAAGAGGAAAACAAAGAGAAGAGAAGACCATCAAACTAACATGCATTCATCTACACATACGTTAAGTCAAATGCGGCTTAATAATGTCACAATCTGGAAAGTTTTACACTGAGCAGGGTTCCATCCAACCTGCCAATCTCGGGGAGTTTAGGGACAGTGGAGTTGAAAACGATCAACGAAAACCAAATGAAGAGAGCATTCTGTGTGTCACGGGATCAGCACATCAGGGTAGCCTCACAACAAATGGAGTCAGTCAAACGCAACAAGCCTAAAAGGGGATACAGCGTACGTAGCGAAGAGGAAAAGCGAAATTGGCAGTCAGGAAAGGGACAGCAGAATTGAACTTTGACGGAAAAAACAAGACAGAAACGGTAGCGAAACGGAATGATAACGGAACATAACGGAAACGGAAACGCTAACGGCAACACGGCAAACGAGAGCGATAACGGAAACGGTAACGGTAAAGTTAAGGGCAATACGGCAGCAATAACGCTAACGAAACGGTAATGAGACGATAGCGGAACGATAACGAAATTAATTCAAGGTTTAATCTAATAGCGGAATGCGATAAGCGCTAAAGAAAACCGGACAAATAGGCCGTAGAAATGACTTCAAAATATCCGACATACCAAATGCCTTTGGGGATACTAGATGGATCTGATAAGCCGAAATCTTAAGTGCCATAATAACAAACACAAAGGCAAAAGAACGACAAAAAAATCTCGAAACAATAAAAACTTTCAAAAGCGGAAAATAAAAAAGAGTGAAACGAAAAATAAACAAAAATAAAACGAAAATAAACGACAATAAACGAAAACAAACAAAAACGTTGCGAAAATCCACCAAAGTTTCACGAAACTTCGGAACAGGGAACTAAAATATCCAAATATGATTCTACAAAATTAAAAAAAAAAACGTGCGACACTGGATCCTAAACAAAAGAACTTTCACGTGAATCCGCTGAAAAACAAAAAAAATCAAAAATTCTACGAAAATTCACTAAAACTCAGGAACCCAAAAATTTGAAACGTCTCTTTGAGTAGAAATATATATTATGATTCTATACTTTGGGAAAATTTTATAAAACAAATGACTTCCAAATTATCTGTTTCTGATATTAAGCAAAACGTTAAAACATTGTAGGAGGCGAAACAACAGAAGTAAAACAATTTAAATAATTAGTCTTTCTGTTATGTCACTTTAATTCAGTTATTGTGTTTCTTCACGTTTGAATACTGAGTAGTAGTTTATTATTACGTTTAATCATACATGATTATTGAATAACTGGGTAATATCAAAAAAAACATATTTATATACATATCAAAAACATATTTACACAACATTTTAACTTAACATTCATATCACAATTGAGGTCTGTAAACACATAACAAAAAGCGGGAGACATACAACAATATATAAAGCAATCACACTACTTAGAAAACATTTTAAAACTTAAATTTAACAATTGAGGAGCACCGGGTGGCATCATCCAACTACCCTGCCTTTTTCCTATCTTTTTCCTTCCAAAAATTTTACATATTTTGATTTAAATTGTTTTATTGACTTGGATTCTTTTATTTCAATAGGAAGTTCATTAAACGCGTTTACTCCTTCATAAAACACCGAATTTTTTGTTGTTGTTTTGTTAGCGCGTTCTGGTCTAAAATTTGCATTACTTCGTGTAGCATATGAATGAACGTCCTGGTTCTTTTGTAGCGCAAGATACTCAGGATATTTCTTTGTTTTGATTTTATATATGAAAACCATGGCATACAAATGTATTACCTCATTTATTGACAGCCAATTAAGAGTCTTCAACATGAGATTTATTGGAGTGTATTTATTACAGTTCAAGATAATACGCATAGCCCTATTTTGAAGAATTTGAAGTCTATTTTTCTGCATTTCATTAATTAACAAAAATAATATTCAGCAGCAATACCGATAATGGGGTCTTATTATTGTATTGTATATAGTGATTTTATTGTACACGGAAACGTATTTGGAAGTTCTTCTTAAAAAACCCAATTTTTTATTTATTTTTTTACATAGTTGTTCAAAATGATTACTAAAATTTAAATTATTATCAATAATAATTCCTAAATATTTTATTTCCAATACCCATTCTATGCATTTATCGTCAATACACAGTTTAAGTTTGCTAATTTCAAAATTTTTCAGTTTGGTTTTTGTAGATATTATCATAGCTTTGGTTTTTTGAACATTAAGAAGAATTCTGTTAGCGTTGAGCCAGGGAATTAACGTTTTTAAGTCGTTATTAACTAGTGTAACTGCATCTGAGGTTGAGACTGAGTGTTGAAACCAGTGATACTAACAATAATTATAGCGAATGTTCGAACTTTGAAGGAAAAAACTGAAGCAGTTTTCATTTTTGCTGATGCCAATCGAAACATTCATGAAACCGAAAGAATATTTAATGAACGTTTTCCCGACCGTCCTATTGCGAGGACGTATTTAAGAGAACTTGTGCAAAAATTTATTAGCACTGGAAGTGTGCAAAACAGGAAAAACCCTGGACGACCCGCAATTTCAGAGGACAAACAAATTCAGATAGGCGGTAGTACATTCTCAGCAATCAACTTCACATATAGCTGCGATATGTGATGTATCGGCGGCCATTACCAAAACGTTTTAAAACGGCATAAATTTCATCCAAACAAAATAAACATTTTACACCAGTTGATTGAAGATGATCCGGCTAGACGCATTGAATTTTGTGAGGTCATGACCCAAACCATTGCAAGAAACACATCCTGTCTTCGCAATAGTGACGAATGTACATATTCTTTAAATGGGTTTGTTAACAGACAAAGTATAAGATATTGGTGGGATGAAAATCCCCATGTTTTCCGGTAAGGTCATACCCAATTTCAGCAAAACTTTAATGTGTGGATAGGAATAGTTGGCGACCACATCGTAGGTCCTTTATTTATCGACAGATACCTTACTGGGGAATTGTACTTGAACATGCTGGAATGCCTCATCCATCCGTTAATAGTTGAGACTGCTGAAAATAATCCAAACGAATTTGACATGGATCTCATATTCCAGGAAGATGGTGCTCCTCCTTATTTTAGCAGACAAGTTCGCAATTATCCCGATGAAACGTATCCTCGACGTTGGATTAGTCGTCGCGATCCCCTGACCTGACTCCGTTGGACTTTTTTTGTGGGGGTATCTTAAATCGAAAGTTTTTCAAACAGAACCGATTCCCTTTGGATTTACCAAGTAAAATAACAGAGGCTTGTGCAAATATCGGAGTTGAAACTTTCCAGAAAGTGCAGGAAGAGGTATTTCTATTGCCAAGAAGTTCAAAGAGCACACTTTAAACATTTATTAAAATAGTATTACTATTCAGTTTTTGTTGTATAAAATAAGTTTCATTATATTTTAGAATCTTCTCCTTCTTCTTCATTCTTCAATGATGAACATTTCGAAAGCATACATTTTTTACTTTAAACCTTAGTTTCTTTCCATAAAATTGTTATTTTCA
>JABXWE010002000.1:0-59588 GCA_014611495.1 Limonius californicus | reverse complement strand
CCGAGATATTGGTAACCAGTTGTGAATATTAAAAGTATGAAAATTATTTTTAATTAGATGGAATTATCTTTAAAATACTTCAAAATATAGAAAATAGTTGGAAAGAATGAAGTTGCTTTATTTTTTATTTATGCAATATATTTTCAAATACATATCTGTAAATCCCAGAGGAACCCCTGAGATATTTTCAATTAAATTAACACGTCTTTGATGTATTTTCAAATGCTATGTATCTTTTTTTACGATAAGTGCTGTTACTAAAAACCAAAACGGCATTCCATACTCTTGCAAATCTTGTATAAGTAAAAAAGTTAGCTATACACGGAATCTAGTTTTGTGAGCAAAATTCACAACATGTTAAGTTGCACAAATACAAACTATTTATTCGCAAAAAACCATGAAAACCAATTGCTAGCAATTGTTTATTAGTTCAAAAATGCCAATGTTTGTAACAAAAAAAGAAACAAAGTACAATTTAAGTTCATGTGAACTAAATCACTTTGCTTGGTCAAATTTCATTTACATTATCATTGCAAGGTGAAAGTTCCAACTTCTCACCCGCAAATTGAACCAAAAATCAGACATTTAGTTCACAAGCTTACCAACATGGCATTCATTATTTCCTTAACGAGAAAGCTACAACGAGGCAATTTCCGCTGTAATTTGAAGTGTCAATTGACTTTGCTTTGCATACATGGCCACTATACGTACACACACAATACAGTGAATGTTAATATGGTTAATCATTGATCTGTTGAAACACTTGACATAATTAGATGCTTGGAAGTAGATGTGGTAACAATGACGCTACTTTTGTCAAGAAAGAGATTTTGATTAAACTGTTATTATTTTGCTACCTTAAATGCATCTAAATATGTTCATGTAAACTTTAAGTGTTAAACAGAGTGGTTTCGATGTAAGAAGTCGGCACAAACCCTTCTTCGAATTGTCCGTTCATCCGACGCACTCGTGTCCATCCATCACCTTGATCTAATTCTATGAGGTGCAATTCTTCATTTTCTGCCATCGGTATGCTGCCCTCGCTTGTTGCTAAAAGGAAATTATTTTAGTTAATTTAAAGAAATACAATGTATATCTACAAAAGTTTTATGAATGACTAACTATAGGTAAACCAGATAAGTAGATAAATGAAATGTATAGGACGTTTGGTAAAAAGTAATCACAAATGATGGGTTTCAACACATATTTATTTAATTAAATTTTATTTGCGATTTAACTGATACACTTTTAGAAATTAATAAGTATTTAAGAAAACTGATAAGAATTTACGAAAAGGGTCAGGGTTCATTCTTAAATTAGGCTGTGGAAAATACCACATTTAGAAATTTCTAACCTAAAAAGTTGCAGCATGACCGAGTACTTTAGTTGTTTTTTGTGTAAAAGCGCTTTGTGAGACTATTTAGGGGAAAAATGGTATTAAAAAACTAAATAGCAGACAAGGTTAGTCCTATTACAATGTTATGGAAATAATCATTAAATATAGTCGGGTGTCGTCTTATTTGACGGGTGCAATGTCCGCAGTTAGGTAAAATAACCGGTTGAACTAAGATGGGCGGCCACGTGCTCAAGAAACCAGAGCCCAAAAACAAGTGTCGAATTAAATGTAGCTACTAAAGTACAATAATTAAACCTCTTTGCAGTTTACTAGAAATCTACATTTATTCAATTATAATGCTTTGTCGATGTAGAAAGTTACAATTAATGTTTGTTGCCGGGTCGTTTTAGGATCCCATGAACGAATATTTTCTATATAAAAATTTTTTTCTAGTATTTTGTGCATTTCTTGGAATTTATAACTTACTTTACCACTGTCAACGGATTTTTCACTCTTTGTGCTCTACCTAGTTATTAATGAATACTCCCAGATTTAAGCTTGAACATACAATTTTACAAATTTAGTTTGCAGTTGCATTGCATGATTATATAGTGTACTCGTAGCACTAAAATCATAAAATGGTAAAAAAGCAGAACTTGTTTAAGTGATGTGAAAAGTTGAAGTTCGTAGACGAAATCGGCCAAGGTGGAAAAAAGGAAAACATAGCAGCGCGGTTTTGTATATCCTCGAAACACCTTATCTAAAATGTTAAACAATTGCGATTCCATCATTAGGGAAAGTAAAAAACTAGATTCAGACAGAAAACGTTTTAAATCCTATGTTTATTGACGAAGCAGTTTTAAAACGGGTTAAACAAGGAAAGGGATAAAAATTTTCCCATTTTCGATAAAAGAAAACGCTCTGGAATAACAAAGTTAAATCAGCCTAGAAACTATCAAGCAAGTACTGGATGTGGGACAAATAATGCAAAAAGAAATATGTGGTGAAAGTGCAAATGTAAGTGAAGAAGACTAAAATATAAAAGGAACATGATTTAATAACCATTTTGAAGCAACACGTCACCAAAGAGATCTTCAATGCTGACGAAACAAGGTTGTTTTTAAATGTCTACCAAATAAAACTTTCGCTTTTAAAAATGTCCGATTGTTTTGGTGGTAAACATAGTAAAAAGTCCGTAATAGACGCTTCTAATATGGCTGATATAAAAAAACCCACACTTTTGGTTATTGGTAAAAGCAAAAACCCGCGTTGTTTTAAAGGCATAATCATTAAAAGTCAATTGCAATATATAAAACAGCTTGATAACATGCGAAATTTTTGAGAAACGGTTGTTAAAAATTGAAAAATATGGCTAAGCAGAAACGAAAAATCGTGATGTTTATTGCTAAAATAGCTAATACATGTACAACATGAAAGTTAAAAAATGTTAAACTTGTATTATTTCCGCCAAATATGACGACAAAGTTCCAACCAAAAAAATCTTTATCCTGCGATCTAATGAGATACCCAGATCTCCGCTGAGTTGGTTTGTCAGTGACATCAGCCTAGCTGCCGTCTTTCTCTCGTCGCTCCTCCTCGGTGCGGTGCGCAGGTGAAAATCAACGTTTCTGGCTTCCTTTACCATGTCCCAGAGTTAAGGTAAAAACTATCCATATTTTCAGTTAATACTGGAGATAGTATACAGCGTTTATATGTTACAAAGTGCTTTAATTTGTGAAAAGTAGAAGCAGTTGTATTTTCAACAAATAAAGCAACCTTCTGTTGCCAAATATTTAATAGATTTTGTAATTAATTTGTATTTGTGTTGTAAACTCAGTTGATATTGACTACACAGGTTTTTCTCGACATTACAGTAAATGTCGTAGTCAGCGGCGGCTCGGGCAACAGGTTCGAACGTCTCGAGGCCCTTTATACATAATTTACAGCTGGACCCACTCTGGTCCTCGTTCGAATATTTTTAGCGTGTAACTGTATAAACCTTCTATTTAATATAGATTTTAATAGACGTTGTGTCTTGACCTATGATTTTCTATTTTTATATGTATTTTGTGAGAAACACTGGGGAAAGCGGGAAGCACAACAAGGTAAGTTTGACTCCTTGTACGCTGTCGGCTTCGGTCCTTTGACGAGGACCTTCGTTTACGTGTGACTTGGAAAGGTGGCGCCGACTTATTCTGATTGATCCCATACATTTTTCCAGTAATCGTGTTCTGGGAACCCTCCCTCCTCTCGGTGTTAGTTGAAGAGCAAATTACAATGGTTTGTTGCGGCGGACGATTTTTTATAATAAACAATAAAATGAGAAAAGACCTGTTCTGCTACATCCTATACATATTATGTAATTCTAGTAAGCAACTTAGTATGTCCATCTTTATCAGTCATTTTTACGGAACCATTAATTATCTATAATGAGATGATAACTGGTTTCAGTTTATAATGCATTCTTGATCAAAAATGACGTGTTTGTTGCAAAACAAGTTAGCATCATGTGCATTGGTTTTCCTCATATACATCAGTGTTATAGAATGTTGCACGAAACCGTCATTTAACAACATTAAACTGGAAGTGACCCTCGAAAATGGGCATTCTAAGAACATCACTGTAAACAAGTGCATTTCACCACACGAAAATTTTGTTGAAAATGCTGCACTGGGATGGGTTGCTAAAATTTCCTGTGCCCAGCAATTTATTCCTATACTACACAGGGAAGCGATAGCAAATTTCGCGCACTTGAAGAAAATACAATTGCCCAGTAATCAAATATCCACAATAAGCAGCGGTGCCTTTCGAGACTTGAACATCCTGAAAATAGTTATATTAAGCAACAACAAAATAGAAGTTTTGGAAGATGGTATATTTGAAAACACGCCAGAACTAAAATTCGTTTATCTGGATCGGAATCGGTTGAACGGTTTCCAAGAACAGTGGCTAGGACGCGTTCCAAAGCTTAAGTTCTTGAACTTAACCTACAATTACATCTCCAGCATTCCGCACGCTACATTTGATAATTCTAAACAACTGATATACCTTGGGCTTGGCCATAATTTGATAACTACGATCGGCGCAGGAGCGTTCAGCGGGGTCGAAAATGTACAAATCTTGGACTTGGGTTACAACCAACTAAGAACTTTCGAAAAATACGTTTTCAATCCGATAGCAAACCTGCGTGTCCTGAATCTCTTTGGAAACAGGCTGAACGATGTACCGGACGAAGTTTTGAAGCGATGGTCAAAAATTGAAGTTGTAATAATACGACTAAATCCAATATCATGCCCATGCTTCATGAAAATACTGAACAAGATGAATGGTGCGGACAGAAATGCAGACATTAAGGCGAAAATATTTAAATGCCGAAACGTGGAGGATTTTGCCAGTGTTCCAGTATGTGTAGCTACCATTCTAGAAGTTTGTGAAGATAATTCGAAAGATTCGCTTGACGTTTTGGTGCCAAAACAACTCGAATATGACTGCTATTTAGATGCAGAGAAGCTCGTTTATCATGTTCTGTTTGACAGTTGATTCAATATACAACTTTCTGGTGCTTTTTAAATTTTGAAGACTACCTTGACATAGGAAAATTACGCAAACCGTGCGTACACGTCATCAATCATATTTTATGGGTACTTGTTATTGCCAACCTTGAAAAAGCATAAAACTCTCTTTATTTTTATTAATTTATTTAATAAAAGTATGTCCATTTGTAAGGCCGTGTAATGTAATTGTACTGTTTGTTGTTTGTTATTTAATTATGCATAGTTTCT
The DNA here is from genome assembly GCA_014611495.1 of Limonius californicus. Taxonomy (NCBI): domain Eukaryota; kingdom Metazoa; phylum Arthropoda; class Insecta; order Coleoptera; family Elateridae; genus Limonius; species Limonius californicus. Next base: position 54,470 of record JABXWE010002000.1, on the reverse strand, counting down.
GTGCAAAAAATAAACAAAAACTAGGGTTTTATCTTTTTTTACAATGACATTAACGTATTTCTGTGAATTTTTTTAAACATTCATTTATCCCCTTCCCCACGGAATCGCTGTCGCATTACTTCAGTGAGGTGCGGGAGCCCATACACTAGCTATACTATATACTAGCCATTCATGCAACATGCATCCTAAACTTATATATAATATAAATGAAGCTTTATCAGGCCCTTTAAGCCCATCGCTTTGTCTTCTTCTACTGCTTGGAACCACCTCTTCCTTGGTCTCCCTCTTTTGCGTGTTCCCTCAGGCACCCGCTTCATTATGCCTTTTGTCAATCTGTCGTTCTCTTGTCTTTCCATGTGCCCCAGCCACCTCAACCTTTATATACTGCGTGATGTTCGGCTGCGCATATAATCTTCCTACCTCCTCGTTAGTTCTTCTCTCCCTTCCTTCTTTACGTTTTCCTCCATAGATTCGCCTAAGGATTTAGTGGGCCGTACTACCGTCTTGTAAATTCTCACTTTTGTGCTGATTGCTACGGCCTTTGATCTTAGCATTGCATTCAAGGCCCCCGCACACTAATCCCCCTTCACCGCTCGCGCATTCACCTCCTTGTCTTCTTCACATTTATTCGTTATTAGGGCTCCTAGAAACACTACGCAGCTCGTTCTTTGTATGTGTATCACCCTGTCATTTTTCAGCCTCACTTCTACTTTTGTGTTTTGCTGTGCTGTTGGGTTATTTATTTCCACTGCCATAAACTTGGTTTTTTCTTGGTTTATCTGCAATCCCATTTTCCCAGCCGCCTCCTCTAGGTTTGCTACCACTCTGTTTAGCCCCTCTTTCGTTCTGGATATAAGTGTTACATCACTACAGCTGAGCGCAATATGTGCAAGCAACAACGACAAAGGCTTGGGGAAGTTGAACTCATGTGTGGACGGATTGGGATTACCACAAATACACCGCAACGAAAATATATTTCTACGAGAATATGTTGAGGTAAATAATAGGATATGATTCATGTATTTTTCTTTCATTATATATAATAAATGAAGCCCTTTAAGCCCATCGCTTTGTGATCTCCTTCCACTTCTTTCTGTCCCTGGCTTTGGCTCTCCAATCTTTTATGTCCTTTTCTTTTAGGTCTTCTTCTACTGCTTGGAACCACCTCTTTCTTGGCCTCCCCCTTTTGCGTGTTCCCTCTTCATCATGCTTTTTGTCATTCTCTCGTCCTCTTGTCTTTCCATATGCCCCAGCCACCTCAACCTTTGGGCCTTTACATACTGCGTGATGTTCGGCTGCGCATATAATCTTCCCACCTCCTCGTTAGTTCTTCTCTCCCATCCCTCTTCTTTACGTTTTCCTCTATAGATTCTCCTAAGGATTTAGTGGGCCGCACTACCGTCTTGTAAATTCTCACTTTTGTGCTGATTGTTACGTCCTTTGATCTTAGAATTGCATTCAAGGCCCCCGCGCACTTCTCCCCCTTCACCGCTCGCGCATTCACCTCCTTGTCTTCTTCACACTTATTTGTTATTCGGGCTCCTAGAAACACTACACAGCTCGCTCTTTGTATGTGCATCACCTTGTCATTTTTCAGCCTCACTTCTACTTTTGTGTTTTGCTGTGCTGTTGCGCTATTTATTTCCACTGCCATAAACTTGGTTTTTTCTTGGTTTATCTGCAATCCCATTTTCCCAGCCGCCTGGTTTGCTACCGACTCTGTTTAGCTCCTCTTTCGTTCTGGCTATAAATGTTACATCATCCGCATATGCTATGCATTGGCGATTCTTGTTTATTAAGGTTCTTGTTCTGTTGATTTTGCTGTAGTACGATGTTGAACAATGCTGGTGATAAAAGAACTCCTTGTCTCGGTCCTTTTTCTACTTTGAAATCTCTTGATATAACTCCGTTTACATTTAACTTATTCTTAGTGTCCGTGGGTGTCATTTTAACTAGGTGTATCAGTTTCTTGGGTACCAGCAGTTCGTACAATGCCTTATGCATTTGGTTTCTGTCTATTGAGCCGTACGCTTGCTTGAAGTCTATGAAAATGGCGTAAACAGGGATCCTGCATTCGTAACAGCTTATTATTGTTTGTTTAAATATAAAGATCTGATCTGCTACCGACCTGCCTCTTCGGAAACCGCCTTGGTATTCGCCAAAAACTTTTTCGGTGTATCTCTCTATTTTTTGTTTTATTATTGTACCTAGAATTTTGTACACAATATCTGATAATGTGATCCCTCTACAGTTGGTGCACTTTGTGGAGTCTCCTCTTTTGTAGATTGGTGTTATTAATGCCGTTTTCCATGTATCGGGCATTATTTCTGAATCCCACACTTCTTGTAATATGGTAACGATACTTTGCTGTAATTTTTCACATCCGTACTTTATAAGTTCTGTTGTTATTCCACTTTCAACGTGGCTTTTGTTGTTTTTTAACCTGTCTATGATTGATGTTATTTCCTCCTTTGTCGGTCTGCTGATCTCTTCTTCTCTTTCCGCCTCTTGGTGCTCATTTTTTCTCTCGTTGTCATCGTTTTTTTCTTCCCTTTCCGTTACCTCATTTAGTACTTCTTGAAAATACTCTCTCCATCTTTCAGCCACTTCCTCGTCTCCTGAGATCAATTTTCCCCCCTTGTATTTACAGTATATTGGTTTGTTATGGAATCCTTTTTTGGTTCTTTTGATAAAAATTCCTAATTTCCTTATTTTGGTAACTTGCTTTGATATCTTTTATCCTTTTCTTTTTCCATGCTCTTTTTGCCGCTCTGCATTCTTATTTTGCCTTTCTTCTTTGTTCTTGGTACTTCCTTCAGTCTGCTTCATCCCCCGTTTCTAGCATTTTCATACTTAATTCCTGCCTATTCTTTAGTTGTTCCTTGCAGCTTTTATTAAACCAGCTATTTCTGCCTTTAGCCATTTGTTTTCCTTTTAGTACTTCCTTCGCTGCTTCTCTTATGCACCTGTTGACTTGTTCTCCTTTATTTCCCATTGTTGCACCAGTTGTGTTTTCTGTAATGTACTTGCGTGCAAATGCCTTTTGGTATTTCCACGTCTTGGAGCTCTTGCATGTTTGCTCTAACCGCCCTTTTATTATTTGTTTATTTATTTCGGTCACTACTTTTTTCTTCATTTTCATCTTCAATAGGAAGGGGTCCGAATCTGCATCTGCACCCCTTGGGACCGTACATTTCTGACTTCCTTCATGTAACGCTCCTGTATAAGAAAGTGGTCTACCTAGTTAGTTAACTGTCTGCCGGGCACTTACCGCGTTCGCTTATGTATTTCCTTCCTCTGGAAATAAGTACTCATTCATGTTTTTCTAATTTTATCGAATTGTAAGCAAAATGTCCAACTATGTTCAAAAATTATTGACATGAAAATATTTATTAATTTAAATTCCACGAAATGCTTGTAAACGCCTTCAATTAAGGCCTTATTGTTTCAAAAAGGAAGAAGCTAGGTATAATTTGCAAGTGATTATCTAAAAACATCCAGAAATTACAAAATCATCTAAGACTTAAGATGCTGTAAGTATTTTTTTTTGTTATTTCATTCTATGATCATTTTCCTAATAACAATCCTATATTTCCATCTAACTTATTTTCACACATATAGATCATGGTATTTTTCATATACCTCTAGTATTTTGGCGCACTGTGTTTTATTTGACGAGGTCCCCGAGAAAATATTTTTTTATTGGTTTTCGATGAAGGACTTTGCCTTCTGGAACAGTAGAACACGTTGCAACTCATTTCTTTTATTCCATTCCACACTATCTTTAGTATTCTTTCACAAAACGGTAATTTAAATAAGAATAATTAATGCAGAGCAAAGGGAAAAATTGCAGTAACAGCAGTTCTCCATTTTCCTCTGCCCCATGACGTCAGAGTATTGGCGCTAGTTCAGATGCATTTTCGTATCAGTTTTTATTATTTAAATTTTTGCAATGTTAATAAATATTCACCTGCAATATTTTGTACAGCGGATAAAAGCTAAGTTTTAAATCTGTTAAATTGTGTTTTTTTTTAAATTGTCCATTATAGAAGACTATTTTAAAAGTGAGATTTTGTTGTTTCATATCCAACTACTTCATTTTTAAACGAACAAATTTTCGGGAAATTGTAAAAACGTTTTTTTTTCAAGAAGATGTATGTTTTATACTGATATAAACCACATTTTACATAATTAAAAATAATATGAATTATCTTTTAAATAATCCAGAAAACACTTTAGCTATTGGAATTAAAAACTGCACTTTTGAGAGGTAAAAACTTTTATAGGCAATAACTTTAAAACTATTAACATTTCAAATGTTAAAAAACCATGAAAGTTTGCCGTTCACAATCGGTGAAGGTATTTTAACGTTAATTTTTATTATTAAAAATTAAAATGTTGAAACCTTATGAGGCGACATAGAAAAAATATTGATCTATTCAAAATTAGTATTATTTTCCAACAGAATTAATATTGTACATCACACGTATTTGAGGTGGGCCAAAAATTATTTGAGGTTTTACGATATAAATTATCGCACGGTATAACTTTTAAAAATTCGATTCATGTTTATTAGAACTTTCTTAATCAATATTTCCCAAGTTGTAGGCATGTTGTACTGCGATTCATTGTTTGGTGTACATATTCTTGTTGTACAAGTCTCTTATACTCCAAATATTGTAAATTAAGTTATGATGAAAGTCCACGTGATTATCCAAAATCACACCACCAAACCAAAATTTATTCAATAAAAATGAACACCCACAGAAATATTGAATTTTGTTAATACTACAAGTGTGGCGTTTAGATGTTTAAACCTTCTCTTGTTTTTCTGTTGTTCAGATTCGACATTAACCTGCAAGTCGCCCTCAGCACTGAGGAAAAACACGCGACGGAGGAGTGCGCTGGTGCCAAAAAACAGCCTTTCACGACCTCCTGCTGGGCACCGGCCTTTTCTCTTCCACGTGTTTCTCTTCAACGCTAAGGTAGAAACGCGAGGAATCTACAGTTTACCGCCGAATCTGAACGACAGAAATTGCAGAGAAGATTTTTAGCATTATCATCTCACAGTTGTAAATTGAATTGGGAAATTGTGTGTGGTGCGTTGCAGTACGAGATTTTTATATGCTATTTGGTAATGCTGGGGAGTCGAACCTAAGCCATAATCGTCGTCTTGCTCAGAAACCGAGCGCTCTGCCAACTAAGCTACTAGCAACAGTCTATGAACGAACAAATTGGTCCCAAGATTTTTTTCTGGAAAAAATTTACCGTAGCCCAGCTTTTTGATGTATCAATTTTGTGGGCTAATTTACCATTTAACATGGAAAGTAAAAACTTGGAAATTGCTGGTGTGGTGGGAATAATTTTGAATAAAAGTTCATGCATAGATGGTTTTAAATTTATATCCTTCGTGGTCATAATGTTCATTTCTGTTATTTTGTGAACGTAATAAATTTTGTGTGTTATAATTTTCAAAATGTTTGTATTTGTTCACCTTACTTAGCGAATATAGCAATGAAACAAGAATTTATACTGCGACAGCATTTCATAATTTTAAGTGAATTAATTTAATTTGTTAATGTTGTCATGTACTGTTCATATATCTAGAACTAGTAAAAAATTTCAATTCTTACCTTCAAATGGATATAAGGCTTTACACGTTCCCAGGGCGGGCAGGACGTCATAGTATTCGCTCTCCGTTTCTGCGGGCTGGCCATCGTACTGGTCCTGGTCGGAGTCCGCACCCGGCAAGGAAGTACGGGATGTCCCCAGGCCGCTTTCCGGACTGTTGGAACAACTACATCAACGTGAAAGTACGTTCAATTAAAATAAAATAAAAAATAAATAGTTGTATTTTTTAAATGATGTGTGGAGGTGTGTATAATGAAAGAAGTGGTTGTAAAAAAATCCCTAATAAGTATCTGGCAATATTCATTAAGCTGTAATAAACAATGGTTGTTGGTCTGTAAGTTAATATTAAAACTGTTTCTGATATATTTTTGGGTATTATTAGAATAAAACGGAGTATTATAATAATAAATAAAATTGTGAAGTTCTTGTGAAGGCTTCCGCGGTTTGTGTCTAATGAAGTAATTTATTCGGGCTTAGGCCGTGTCGTGGTAGAATTGCTTGTGGCTGACGTTTTGTTAATCGTTGCAAGTAATATTATCAAAGCGCGATGCTAATGCTACCTGCAACAGTTAGCGAAACGGCAGCATCAATCAATCCTATGACGACGCGGTCTGTATCCGAAGAGATTACTAAAAAAAAAATAATGAAATGTCTTCATTCCCATATCGCTCTCACAAAAGTTTTGTTATTTTTTACATTTATGGATGTATACAAGATGCTCCACTTTACACTAGTATAACTAACTTTAAATTATTATTTAAGAATATTTTTTTATATAAGTACTATACGCCTATAGACAAATCTTACCCCAGAATTAAATAATTGTTCTTTAATTTTTTTATTAATTCATATCTTAATTGTAGTCAACTAATTATTACACATCTCTTCAATATATCTTCATCCACATTAAAGGGCGTACGTAAACAACCACGGCAGATACAAAAGTCTACTGGTTTTCAAATTTACAGGTCACTTTGTTAAATTAGATGAAACACCCAGTACATTGTTAATTTTTCTGGTTCTATATGATTTCTGAGGATGTTGATTTACAGTTGAACGTAACTTTTTTTTAAGCAGTCTTAGATTTGACGAGAATTTTGCTTTGTAATTATTCCAGAATGTATGAATGGCAACCTCGACACCGTAAGGCAAAGGAGGAATTGATAAAGAAAGAAAGAAAGAGAAGTATCTTTTTTTGTATGTCAAGTCAATGCAAATTCGATAGCGCCTTTTTTTTCAAATATATCAAAATGAAATATCTCCCGTGGGGTTTTTTAATAATGTTTTTATATTGTTTGTTTATAATATCTTATTTAACTGAATTGCAAAAATAACAATTATTATATTTTAATCATTACCATTTAGTGGGAAGACAAATATTTCGTAGATCCCCATTTTAATTTAGAACTTCTTAAAGCTTTCTTAGCATAGAATTTATTAAATTTTGGAAATTATATTCTTCTTGTAGTGATTGCGCCCCCTTTTTCAGCATCCGTTAAAACGCGAAACGGTTTTGATTTAACTGACAATAGGTGACAGTAAACAATAACTGATGTCAAGACACTGTACAAAGCCATGTTTACAAAAGAAAATCAGAACAATGCCAACACTGCAACAAATTTGTCGTCGTACACTATACGCCCTGACTTTTAGATTTGGTACAGTTTGCTTTACAGCATTCGGGTAGGCAGCCCTAAACCCCGGGAGCGACAGGGAGACTAATATAATGGTTTGTCGATGTAAAAAGTTTCATTTAATTTTGAACTGCCATGTTGTTTCAGAATCCCCTTCGGTAAGAAATAAATATCTGTTTTACATGTTTCATAGGCTGATGTATTTTCAAGTGTTATTTATTCAAATAATAAAATACGAAACGTAATAGTTGTACAAATTTTTTGACATTTTTTGTACGCATAACCCAGCCTTTTTAAAAACATTTTAAACTAATTTCAGTACCGCTTCTACTATTGCTGGCACCGATTAGATTATTCTCCGAATGCAGTTTTTATATCAAATTCTGTATTTACTGTTTAAATAAAACACTTAAAAATGACCTCGACCTAGTAATTTAATAGCCTTAAATCTTGTATAATGAAAATTAAAATTATCAGTAATTCTGTTGGTTTTGATAAACGGTAAATTAAAACTGTATCAACATATTTCAAGAAAAAAACAAAGATAGCGTACATTATTAACAAGGTTCTACTTAAAGAATATCATAAACGAAAAAATTAAATTATTCATACTTCTGTTACCTTAAAACACACTTTCTATGTTTCGAGCGGTGCAGCATTTGAAAATCATTGAGAATAAAGTTTAAATTTCTATTACCTCGACCTATTTAAAAATTATAGGAAAAAATAGTTTTTAATAATATATAATATACAGATTGTTCTATTTAAAATAACAAGGTACGCAGCTTACAATTTTTCACGAAGTAGTGGGAATTGCCAAAAAATGCGGAATTGGCATGCCACCATGCTGCTTTGCCAATACAGTACAATTTTCATCGAGGTATCTGTAAGAATTTCGTAATAATTTGCTGGCTGGTTTCCCCTAAAAATGCTCTCTGTATAACACTACATCAGACACAATTTATTAATTTGTATTATAATTTCTAAGTTTAATGTATACCTTCCTTACTGCCTGTAGTAATTTTTAAAATTTGATAAATATCTTAAAATGAGACTTATGTAATAATCAGCAATAATTCAGATTATTTTTATATATTCCTCTTTCTTACAAGTTTTAATTCTTTTAAACTGTTAGTAATAGCTAAAGATAGATCTTACAGTAGAACCGCAAATGATTATTTTATGTTAGTTTTTTGTATAATATTATCCATTTTAATACCACAATGTTTTTGTTAAGGCTGTAAATATCGGTATACAGTTTATTTAATACAGATATTCCTCGATTAACGTGGATAATTAATCCCCCGATATTGCCGCATTAATTAAAGCCACCCTAAGAGATATTCATTTTCCTAGCCCAATTGACGCGAATATAACCAAAGTTTAAAATTTATAAAGACGTTCTAACCGAAAAACTCCTCGCATTTATTGAGTGGGCTTCTCAAATAATTTTACAGAATCACCCCCACCATCCCCTAAAGTAATATTGTCTACTTCTAAAATTTTAAAACAAAATTTGAATAACCAAGTGTAATTATAATATTATTATTGCAAAGAACAAGTAAACATTTCACGGAAACAAATTCTTAGTGAAAATAAACGGACCGGTTCCTATTTTATTCATTTATTTTTAAATAATTGCTCATATGGTTCGTCCCATTAGCACATTTAAAGTGACCTTTGATATTCTCTATCAAGGTTAAGTTTTAAATTATAAAATGTTGTTATCTGAACAGTTACATCCTCCTCAGTTTATGGTATAAACTGCTTCAACAATCATGTCTCTGCAGCGACTAAATTTACTGATACTTGTACTAATTGTTGTCGCATCAAGAAACAATGCACAACTTTGTAAAAGAATTTCTTTTAATGAAACCAACTTGCAAGTACACTATTCGAAGAAAAATTTTGTGTATGAAACCGATAGTGAAATGAACTATTTATCCACGGACAAGAGGAACATCTCCATCTACGGATGTATTTCCCCTCTTACGACACCTTTAGTGGATGATAATCACAGAGGCACCGTGCAACAGATAACAATCAACAACCATAATATTCCAGTGCTGTACGAAGAAGCAATATCACACTTTCAAACAGTCTGGCTGATAGGATTGCAGAACAACAAAATAACGACAATCAAAAGGGGTGCTTTCAGTAATTTACCACAAGTGGAGATCATTCATTTGAGTGAAAATCAAATAAAATCAATGGACGATGACATTTTCAACAATGTGCCCCATTTGCATTCCCTCTACATGGAAAAGAACAATCTGCAGAGCTTTGAAAAAGAATGGTTTGGTACCCTTCCCGAACTCTACGTTTTCAGTTTGGCTTACAACAAGATCAACAGCATACCCCGAGCAGCATTTGACACATTAGAAGCCCTTCGCATCCTAGATTTATCCCATAATGGGATTTCACAGCTTCACATCAAGGCGTTCGATGGGCTTCGTTTTTTGGAAATGCTGGATTTGGGATACAATAAAGTAACTCACATCCAGGACAACCTATTAGCCCAACTTCAAATCTACGCGTTCTAAATCTGTACTACAACAATCTAACCTATATCCTACCGGAAGCTTTAGAAAGCTTATCCCAACTTGAAGACCTGATTGTCCTCTCAAACCCCCTGACCTGTGCGTGCTACGATGAAATATTTCAGTGGGCTACTAAAAAACAAGTGGATATGAAAAATTCATACTTAGAATGCCAGAAAACGGATGACGTGCAGAATATCCCAGTGTGTGTGACGACTAATGAAACTCAATGTGTTACTAAAACAAATGAGGATTTGTTCAGTATTTTACACGCGGCTGAATTTGATTATCAGTGCATTTTACAATCGGCTGTAATAAAATTAGTGTACGATTAATATGCAAACAAATGTGATATTTAAGTTTAAATTAAGTTGGTGTTTTACTCGCATAAGGCATAAGTTGCAGCAAAACCAGCTAGTCATTTCAGCAATCGTCAAACTAAATGTGTACAAAGTGAGTCTCCTTAGATGAATCAGCTTGATATCTGTTATTTGAGATGTTAAAAACATTTTGCCTTTCTTGCAAGACTAATGTATTTTTTTAAATTGCGAAAAAATTATATATTTTTGTAAAAATTAAGCTTTCAGTATTTGTTATTTCTTGGAATATTATCTACGCTTTGAACAATCCGTCAACCAGAACAATTTTAAAAAAGTTGGAAATTTCGTATACCAGTCCAAATTGGTAACAGGACAATTACCGCCTGGACAAACCCGCCTCGGTTGTCCAGTAACGCATTTGCCTTTGGATCCCAGGGATGCGGGGTCGGTGAGATTTTTCTAGCGGGGAAAAATCTGAAAATTGGCATTCTGTCGGATAAGAAGTAAAGCCGTAGGTCCCGTGCCACTGCGATGTGTGACATGTTAAAAATCACTACTGGAGTTGGAATTATCCCAGATAGGCAAAAATCTTAGTTAGGGTGTACAAAGGGACAAATGTGGCCTAAGTGCAAAGAAATGCTTGGAATATCGCGTCCTAGACCTCGCACAATCACAATCACCCCACGGACAATATCACCCTGTTCACCCCCTCCCGGACATTAACCCTCGTGCAAAAATGGTGGGTTTTTAAACAGAGGTTATTAACGGGGGGGGGGGTATTAACCGACGAAATTAGAAAGGTGTTAACGTAAAATCGCAAAACGAACAGAAGTAAGGTAACAAAAAGTTTAAAATTAAAAACGATTTATAGAAAGTGAAAGTACCAAACACGTTACTGCCTATAGCTTAGCAAGAGGTTCTTTGTTTACTTCTTTATTTAATATTGTATATATTACTTTTGCTACTACAGCCAAGCAGTGACGCCCCTGAGTGGTCCCATTACAACAGGAAATTTAAAACAGTTGAGTTACCGTAAATAAAAAATATATAAAAAATAAAATTTTAACCCCGCATACCACTAAAACAAAAAATATATAATATTAAATATCAAGATACATCTTGATACTCAATTTAAAAAATGCATGTATGTCACATCTAACTTTATTGTCAAAACAATTTATGATTAAATTTATGTTGGAAACATATATGTTTGGAATTTAAAAACAATGGTATTTCCAGGAAAATCAAGTTTTATGATGTAATAATATTGATGATCTTTCAGTAAGCGGACACGTATTCGAGAACAATCTTGTGTAAAGACATCATCAGAAGATTCCACGAGAATAATTACATATCATTAGAATATTGCGCAATATTACACAGAAATTTATATCTGAGAAAAAGTCCCCGAAGGCATTGTTGTTAATTAAAGAAGATAATAATTATTATTGTTCACGGTGTGAAATTTATTTTTTCATGTTGAGCGTGCTTCATAAAAACACGTATATCACGCCAGACGTAATTCAGAAACTATACAGGGTGTCTTCTAACCAGTGGAAAATAGTTATGATGTTAATTCGGGGACATGAGAGTCAATATAAACAAAGTTGTTCTTAACCCCACATTAGGATAACTTTTCAATACTTTACAAAGCATTTAAGTGCAGATCGAAACATACGCCGTGGAACCTGTGAAGTTTAGAACTTAAAGATAATTTCACTCGGTAAAATTCCAGGGGAATTCCCATAATAAGAACTGGATTTATAAGTTGTTTACTGTAAGGATCCCTGATTTACTTTTTAATAACAATGTTCTTCGTGAAATTACAAATATAAATTGACATTATTTAAATATATGTTCAAGATATTATTATTTAAGTAACAATATCTTTTAGGATAGTTTAATGCAAGGGTCAGCAATTTTTTCGAGGGACTGGGGCGGGTAGGTGGAAAATGGTTTTTTTTAAGCTTAGCTATGAACCCAATGACGCTATCTTAACCCTTAATTCGGGAGGTAATGTATTTTTTGATCCAGGAAATCGTGAATCCGCTTCTGCGGGAAGGGCGAGTACTTGCGAACTATTGGGGTTGTGGTGGGCTTTAGTGTACTACGTTACAGATTCACTATTATACAATCAGGTTTGTGAATAGTAAATACAATAGAAGAACCATCGAAATGTAACAGGCGACAATTGGTCCTCGGAGCAAACGCCTGCAAAATGTATAACCTTTTGCTCATGTTAGTAAATTTCTTCATATTTAGTCATATTTTTATGTTATGTTAGTCAATTTAATATTGCTTTGTTTGAATAAGTTGATAATAAAATAAAGAACGATAAAAAGTAAAATTTATTGATTTTAGGGAGAAATGGAGAGGAAAAGTGGTATAAAAAATAAATACCACTTCCCGGGTGGTGTGACACTTCTTCGACCTCCCGATTTAAAGTTAAGGTTCCATCAATAATAATAATAATAATAAAAGCACGAGTAAAAACAAAAAACAAGTGGTGAAGTATATTATTATTATTATTATGAAGCTTTCACAGGCCTTACAGGCCCATCGCTTTTGGTGTGAGACAAGGCTAAGTTAGTTTGCGCAATGCACAACAGGGTCCGACTCTGCAGGATACCGTGTTGGTGTGTAACCATGCTTAACCTGCCTGGTGTGTGGTGCATTTTTTGTGTATATGATCTTGTTACTTCTCTAGTGCGATCGTAACATGAGGAATGCGATTAATTTGATCCCCAATGGCAAATGGAGAATATTCTAAAATATTATGTTATTACTAAAACAAGTAAAACACAGATTCTAAAATATCGTAAAGTGGGCAAAAGTAAATTATGAGCGTTCGGCTGACAGTGACGGCTTGTGCGGTCATGAAGATATTCTTACTGTGAATCACTAAAAATTGATATATTGGATTAGGATGGAACGCCGAATATCCTACACAGAGACAAGATAAATATCTACCGCATATTTAAAAATGATTACCATTTAGGTTCGGCGTGCGTTCATGAAAAGGTATAACATTACGTAGTCCTGACAAGCAATATACGAGGATGGATGAAATATATACCGGAATTTGTTTCTATTTCTAAACGAGCAAACCTACGCAGTTATCACTGACTAGAGATATCGGGGGTTGTGGCTAGAATCTTCCTATTCCCCTTCCAATCATCTCGTAGACATGAGCGAGCAAATGGTTAGGAGTGCTGTTGCACAACGTCATTGTCATCGTAAATTTAGGAGGGTGAGTTACTTCGCGTGCACTTAGGCCACAAAGGTGGGCTCATTGTGCTGCCTCCCCAGCAGCTCTCCAATTTGGGCATCGCCCACGCCATTCAATCCTTTGGATGTACTTGAGGAAGTCCGAAACTGGGGTGTTGCTGATTTCGGCCATACCAGTCAAGTCTTCCAACATGGATCCTCTGATTGTTGCGAGAGCAGGAGAGTGACACAGGACGTGTTCTGCCGTCTCGCTATCCCCTTTGCACAACGCGCAATCATGTTTGGCGCATGAAAACATGAAACCCTCCCGGCATTTTACTCAAATTGCGTGCTCGATTTGGAAAGGGGAAATTATCCAAGTGTTTACGTGGCATAAGAAGTTCGTGTGAAAGTGCAAATCTTATCGCATGCACGTCGCCCCGGAACCAGCCTGACGTCGCCGGAAAACATTGCGCGGGGGTTGTCTAAGGCGATTTTTTGAATAACCAAAGGACAGTTATTGCTTCCTCCCACTTTTAGACAAGGTTAAGGCAGTCTATAAGTCGAAAAGACGTGGCGTTCCCACTTGCAGCGTGCTGTTCTGGCAGGACAACGCCAGGCCTTACACTGCTGCCCAAACTCAACAAAAAGTAATCCATAAATACTGGACACTTGTCGCGATTTATCGTCATGCGAGTTATAGTTCTTACTGTGAGCATTTTTGTCTTTGTTAGTTGCTTGCGGATTAATATTTCCCACAAAGACGTATGTCGTAGTGACATCTGCAAACGAAACAACACCAACACTGTACGTGTGACGTGTTCTGTCGACTGACACGTTTAGTGGAAAGAAACAGAGATACTTGAAGAATGTCGCACTATGCATCCAAACGTCACTACCTAAATCTGTTTCCAGCAGTATTTAAAATGTTTCAGAGGTTTATATGTCAATATTTTATTTTCTAAAGTTACCTAAAAGTTTTTATTTGCAATGTTGTTTATTGCTGAAATTTATTTTATTGTATATTATTTGGGGCGCTTAATGCGTTGGGACTAGGAAGAAGCCGTGAAACAATTCGTGTGAAATTGGCTTCACGCAAGACGCAATAGTTCCTGGAACACAATAATATGAAGTCCGCCAATCCACTGGAAACATGTGTAAATGTTAGCGGAAGCTATGTAGAAAAATGACTTGTATGTAGATTATAACCACCTTCATTTAAAAAAGAGTAGAAAACAAATTCTGATTAAAATTTGATCCATCCTCGTACATATTATTTGCCATAAAACCTTCAGATGGCGGTAATGTCTATATCTATGGGGTATTTTTAATACTTACATCCCAGAGACGTTTCGGAATAATAACAAATATCTAAGATGCGTTTCACTTATAGAGCACTCTTAAAAATCTATGAGATACTTTTTTTAAATAAAAACCACCCAACTATCACTTTAATAAATATTTATCTGAAACTCTCTAATCTCATGACCAAAAAAATTCAGTCCCGTAAGCGTTTTTAATTGTTCCGACATGTCGAATCCACCCTGTATACGCTTCCTACTTGTCAAACTAGCCTTGGGAAGTTTGATAACCTTTAATATCAGTCAGTTTGTTCCTAGCTGTCCAAGCAAAACGATGTGCGTAGTGCAAATAAATTTAACTGCACTTATAACGATAGTTTTTGTGATAAACAGTTTTGTACAATGTTGTGATTTTACTTTCGCGTTTGAAGACAAAGAAATAGTGGTGCGTTATGTGGCATACGAAGATCCCAGTAAGGAGACGGAGGGATGTATCACCCCAGCAACCACAGTTTTGGATAACCCAAATACAGGAAGTATTCATAGGATAAAAATGAACAACCTCTATATACCGATGGTTCTCAAAGAAATTATAGCCAACTTCTCGCGGGTGAAAGAAATCGAAATGCGGAACAATAAAATATCATCTATTAAAACGCACGCGTTTAGTAATTTGCCCGAGTTACAAAGCCTGGATTTATCTAGTAATAAAATAAAGTTTATCGAACAAAATATACTTTTTAATGTGCCACAACTGCGCACGTTACTCCTAAATGCAAATCAGCTATGAAGTTTTGAGCAAGGATGGTTGGGAAGTCCCCAAAAAGTTGAATACTTAAACTTGTCATACAACTCAATCGAAATCCTTTACAACTCGTTTACAGCATTGTTACGCTTGCGAACACTAGATATGTCCCATAATCGCATATTAAATATAAACCAAAAAGCATTTGAAGGAAGCTCCTTGCTGGAGGACTTAGATTTAAGTTACAACAGAATTCACCTGATCGCAGACAGAATATTTAAGCCGTTAAGAGGCCTAATCGTCTTAAACCTTTTCAACAATAATATAACCTACATGTCTGCGGAAGTTTTAAAAGACTTGGTACTAGTTCGCGAGTTGATAATTCTATTTAACCCCTTACCATGTGGGTGGGTGGGTCTATTCCACAGAAGTACACTGGTAATGTTATGCATGGCTTAACAAAAAATTTCTGGTTTTAGCCAGGGCATAATCTCGAATCATCAGTCTGAGTTCCACGCCTTGAATATGCTTACAACATAAATAATACAAAACCTATTAAAAAAATTTGTTTGAATTGGCAATAAAATATGAATAAAAAATCACACTACGTTTGGGTGTTAAATATGAAAAAATACCAGAGAAATCGGCAACTCAGACCTTAAATTTTTATGACTCCACTTTACTTCAGTGTTGGTTATGTTGTGTACCAGTTGCATAAAACCGCAAGTGGAAAGGGCGCATATGAATGTAGCTATGGCAACAGAAAATGCTAGTTTTAGCTTGATTGTTGATTTGAAAGAGCGAGATCTAGGACGCGGTTTTCCAAGCATCTCTAAGCACTGCAGTCATCATTGACTTATTGTACACTCTAACTAAGAATTTTGCCTATCTGGGGTAATTTCCACTCCAGTGGTGATTTTTAACGTGTGACACGAGACCTACAGCTTTACTTTTTATCCGACCGAAGGCGCATTTTCAGATTTTTCCCCGCTAGAAAAATCTCGCCGACCTCAGTGAGGTTTGAACCAGCGTCCCTTGAATCTACAGGCCAATGCGCTAACCACTGTTAAGGTGTATGAATTTATTATTAAATAATTAATGTGCCGTAACTGCTATGGTTTTTGACACATAGGCAAAAAAAACATTTGTGTATGAATTTTGTGTGCGCTAAAATAAGTTGTTATTTTTAGGTTGGTACTTTCATCTCTCTCGTATATATAGTAGAGAAAAATGGTTGACATAAAAATATGAAATGCCATTGTGCGTGTTTGTTATATTCTGTAAAACCGGTAAAGGGAAATAAATAAGAAGTAGAAATGCATAAATAGCGTTTTTATTCCACAAAAGTTAAGAACCACTAGACTACCGAGGCCGGCTAGTTTTAGTTTATTTGTAGCCCCTTAAGGAACTATTAAACTGACTCAAACTAAGCTGAAACTCGCGTTTTCTGTTGCCGCCATAGCTACGGCAATAGGCGACCTTTCAACTTGCGATTTTATGTGATTAGTAGACAACATAACCAAGACTGAAGTAAAGTAACGAATTATAGAAAAGCTTTTTTTAAATCAGTAATCTTCTTCTTATCTATGATTGAAAAGAGGTGAGAAATTATCAAAATAATTATCAAACGTTGTGATAAAAAATTGCCAAAGGTAGTGCAAAAATACGGTGAAATGAATCTACTGAACAAAGCTAACACTGTTACCAATTTATTTTATCGTATATCATACATATTGCTTTTTACATAGGCTTCACTTTGACTTGCAGCGTTCAGGTAAACGGCCCTAAAGGACAAGGAAACGAATATAATGGTTTGTTACATTCAATATTGCATGAACATTTGGCCATAAAAAAGATTTGTTCGCGTTGGATCCCACATAATTTGACAATCGCTCAAAAGCAAGCTCGTGTCAATTGGTCGCAAGAAATGCTCAAAAAAATTGATCGCGGTGCTTTAAAACATGTTTATGACATCGTGACAGGTGACGAATCGTGGATTATGAGCCCGAAAGTAAACAGCAGTCGACTGTATGGGTCTTCCAAGGCGAGCCAAACCCAACAAAAGTCGTTCGTGCTTGAAGCACTTCGAAACAAATGGTCGCCTGTTTTTTCGGAAAAAGTGGACATGTCTCAACCGTACCATTGGTGCAACGTAGAACTGTCAATTCTGAATGGTACACAACCATATGTTTGCCACAAGTCTTCGGAGAAATAAGGAAAACCAAACGCCGAAGACGGATCATTCTCCACCAAGACAATGCGAGCTCTCACACATCGACTCGAACAAGTGACTTTTTGAGCATTCAAAACGACTTGATGAATTATCCGCCGTATAGTCCTGGTTTGGCACTCAATGACTTTATTTTTATTCCCGAACATCAAAAATAAATTGTGAGGTCACAGTTTTTCGACACCCGAAGAAGCGGTTGATGCGTTAAAAATGCATGTTTTGGAGATACCTCAATCGGAGTGGAAAAAGTGCTTCGAAAATTGGTTCACAAGCATGCAAAAGTGTATTGATCTTCATGGAGAATATTTTGAAAAACAATAAAGCCATTTTCGATGATAAATATTTGTTTTTGTTCTCTAATCCCGAAATATAAAAGGCAACCCTCGTATTATGCGTAAAAACATTTCTTGCGCATTGAGAATATCTATACTCTAATCCAAGTAAATGTTTTCGAAGCAGGTATTAGACGCTGCAAATTTGCTTACTATTTCCGTTTCCGCCTAAGAAGTGAAATCCCCTTACTTCAGCTCCCTCATGCCATCTCGCCAACCGAGGACTATACCTAAACATTGCAGTTATGTGCTCGTTACACAAAAAAAAAGGAACAATTGAATCATCAAAATTATAAGGGCATAACACTTATCAATGTCGCCTATAAAATTCTTTCTAATACACTTTTCAAGCGTCGACAACCATATATCGAAGCTTGCAAAATACCAAAGCAGTTGCAGACCCGCAAGATCAACATCGGGTTAAATATTCATGCTACACAAAATCTTTAGAGAAAACTAATCCATTCATATACATAGATACGTTTCACCTTCTCAATGACTTCAAACGAACTAATGATTTGGTGATACGAGGGAGATTATACAAAGCTATGTCCGAGCTGGGGATCCCAACCAAACGAATAGAACTCGTTCAAATGACAATAGCTACCATGAACCAGTCCAATCCCTTCCAATGTATCAGAGACAAGGCTATAATACATGTCTCCTTTTGAATATAGCAATAGGGAGCAACTTGGTGGACAAATGCGAGTACTGGTTAAATTGTATTCAAAGTTAAGCAACGATCCGCGCGGTGGCTACTTGGATGGGTTACCGAAAATCTACCCTATCATGCTGCTACCCGCGGTGCCTCGGAGAGTACGTAAAACTGTAGGTCCTTTTGGGTTAGTACGCCACGGCACTAACTACCTGCAACAGGGTTAAAAAGGTACCCGGGTGCGGGTATCCTCGCAAACATCTCCCATAAGCGTTTTATTTTATTTAATATTGCAACGGAAAAGATACCGAAAGACGCCAATTTATTAACAGGGAAATAATCTTCTACAAGTCAGTGCATATCGTGTAGCCCACTGCCGACGCAAACAGTCTCGATAACCGTACTAACAAGCAATGAAGCGCTAGTAATAATTACCATCACCACAGAAGTCATTGGTCTGTGGATAAATTGGCAAAAAAACCAAATTCATAGCTGCCTCGCCCAATAGCAGAAGACGAAACCTAGGTCAAAACAACAGCGTGTGCAGAGATAATTTAGATGTGGTAAATAAAATCATGTACGTATATACCTAGGATCTCTGATTAATTTCAGTAAAAATAAATTTGTGGTTGCTGCTTCTTTATTTTTGTAATGATAACTGAGATGTGGGGCACAGTATGCAAACCTATTTAAGATAATAGAAAATATTTTGCAATACATCTATTCCAAGGAAATACTTAATGCGGAATGAAAAATCGAAAATCATGTGTTATTACTAAAGTAGGTGGTTTGTACCAGCATATCACTTAACGATATAATTTTATGGTGTATACTGTATATGTAACCACCACTATTCTTCAACGGTTGGCAATACTCCATACTCTTCCACCACGGTGTAGTCCGACCACTGTTACTTCCGGGCTACTAGATTAAATAGAATAAGAGATCAAGAATACTGCGTCTGCCTTTGTGTTACATTACTTATATTCGAATTTTAAATACGTCCCAAACTATTGCGCCTGTCTACGAGTTGCTGAACAGAAAATGTAGTTCCTTGAGTGAAAGAAGAATGCGGATATAGTCGTTTATCTGGCTACAACCACTGATTACGAATACATATTGAAAATTATCGCCGTACGCATATTGTATACGTTTATAAAGTCTGTTATACAATAATCTGTGTTAGCTGTTAGATCGATTGTAGACAAGTAAGCGAGCATATATACACATCTTTCTTTGATTTAGGAACATCATCTTCTCCTTCAGTATCTTGTAGATAGGCGTAATAGTTTGGGCCGTAAAAATTCGCATATAAATAGTCTAACAGAAAGGGAGAGATAATATTCTCATCCTATTGTGGAGGATTGCAGCAATATTTTTTAAATGGAAATAATGTTAGTTAGATTTGTAAGTAATTTCCCTCTACATACAACTGTTCTAGAGCCGAAGCCACTAGGACCTTAAACAAAACTGGTTGTCAAGATATCATAAATACATATAAATGTTCCATTTAATGAACATTGTCATTAAAAAACGATTGCTTGTAAGATTGAACCACAAATTCTATATTTTTTACCCGAAGATTTTTTACAGAAATCAAATGAACTTTCACCTACGTGGAAACCATCACTATAACCTTCTAACCCCTGTGGCTATTATAAGATCAGCGCTAACAACAGTTTTTATATGTAATTTATTCTCAGTTGTAGTTTTCAGCAAGAAGATGCATTGGGTTAAAATCACCTTAGCGCTGTCTGTTGTAACCGTTCTTTCATCGAAAGTGAAGTGCTGTGCGACAAGCTCATTTGATAACATTGACATAATTGTAAATTATGCAAATATAACGGGAAGATATCTCAAAGTTAGCGAGTGCATTTCACCTGCCACAACGGTTTTAGAAAATACGTATACAGGGCCTGCCGAAATCATCATCATCTCTGACACTACTATTCCTATATTGAAAACAGAAGCGATATCCAACTTTTCCAAATTAGAGTGGCTGCGACTTCGAGGAAATAAAATACGTGTAATCGAGAAAGGCGCCTTTAGCAATTTGCCTGCTTTACAAGGGATAACTCTCGCCCACAATGGTATACAAATGCTTGCAGAAAATGCTTTTGTAAATGTCTCAAACCTACAGGAAATAGATTTAAGCAATAACAGTTTGCGTTTCTTCGATCAAGAGTGTTTGGGCGACATCAAGAAAAGGTTTCATTTTGTAATGCTAGCGTTTAATGCCATCGAAAATATTCCCCGACGTGCATTTTCAAAATTTAAAGCCTTAAGGGTACTGAACATGACACACAATCGAATTGCGTACATTCACGAGAGGGCATTTGAAGATATTAAGGGATTAAAGTATTTAGATCTGAGCTACAATAGGATCAGTTATCTCCCGGACACTTTGTTTGCATATCTGCCAAATCACTCTACAGGTGGTAGAATGTTACAAATACCAGATGATGAACTAAGCGTCTTAAATCTGTACAACAATGAGCTCACCTATCTCTCCAAGGAATTCTTAGATAGTATATACGATGTCAAAGAAGTAATAATTTTAAATAATCCTTTCACGTGTGCATGCTACAATAGGCTACTGCGATGGGCTGAAAATCATAATAAACAACTACAAAACTGTTCCTCTCTGACCTGTAACCGACTAGACGACCTCAGAAATATTCCCGTATGTATAAAGGCTGGAGATCCGTACGACTGCGCCCTAAATGTAGAAGAAGATCTGTACAGCATTTTACATTCTGAGCAGCCGGATTATGAATGCTATATGAAGAAACTATAAGTTAAATTTTTTTTGTGAAAAATAGTACAATAGTATTAGAATTCAGTTTTGTGCACCATGCCTTGAATAAATCCCCACGCAAAAAGAATTGTATTGGAATATTTAGGGACCTTGGTGGTCAGTTTCATAACTAACAGGACTAGCTAGTACTATTTCTACTGTGACCTTACTTTTGTAAACCTTTAGCTTACTGCAAATAAAATATATTGTTTTATAAAAAAAAGTTTGATCCTGTTTTCTGGTGACAATATAAAACATTAACCACCATGTGTCTCCTTTTTCAGAGTTCTTTTCTCTAACCTCGCATGTGGATTGGTATGAAATAGGAGTAGAAAGTATATACTTCTACATACAATAACTGCAGTCGAATGTCATTTCAACCGGGGCCAGCGTTATACCTTACCGGGCCAGACCCTTGCGTAGTTTAGTGGAGGGGATGGGGGCTTATATTTCACTACGATAGCATACGAAATTCATTCATTTAAGCCGATTTTAAGACTTGTTAGTACTGTACAGCTATTTTATCGTCGCTTAAATTTATTTATTTTCATACTGTAAGATCTGATTGACCTTTATGACATAAGTACACGAGTATAAGTACGCATTATGCATTGCTTATTACTTTTAAATACTAAGCAACGCGGAAATTTTAAACCGCCTCGATCTAAATCTTTTAAATATACCAAAGTTTCATCACTATTTTCACATAACAATTCTTTGTCATGAGTTAGTTCCTTCTTACACGAATTGCAGGAAATTTCAGATTTTCAGTTATTTGCAATATAGCCATCTATATAAATTAGTACCATAATGTCACTTTTTGGTAGCTCTGTAACATCCAAATGTTTATTAATGTCTTCATATAAGTTTCATTAGTATTTTCAGTTGATATATCGCCTAAATTAATTTCATTTATATCAGCAAGAAGGTTTCGTATTTCTAAATTTCCTTTACTGACGGATTTCAGTTTTAATAAATTTAAAGTTTGATTTTTTTCTCAGACTCTAAAATCTGATTAACGGAAATATGGTAACTAACTCCGCTCATTTGCCTGTACTGTCCAAATCTTCCTTCTAAAGGATCGCTTCGAAATTTGGCTAGTAGGACGTATTTAAAATTTACTTCCTCCAATAAATATTTACATAAGTCAATCAAGGTTTTACAAGTATGAAGTAATGCGTGCTGGGTTTGTTCGCTTAATTTTCCATGACGTTTGTCGATATTTATTATTCTTCTAGCCAGCAAATAAATGTTTGCAGAAAATCAGTGTTTTTATCTTCCAATGTTTTAATTGGATCACAGTTTGGATCTCGTAAGTGTTTTCCCTTAAGGGGGCTGTTACAGTTAATGATTTTCCACCATGAAGCTATAATCTCCAAAAACATGATAGTACCACGTGCTTGTATATTCACTTCTTGTAATATTTTTAATGTGGATATATTCTTTTCGTCAAATAGTTTTGTACAAAGTAACACATTTTTCCTTAGCAAACCTGAGGGATTTAACACTACCCTACTTAATGCTGGAGCCATTTTTACCCTTGGGATTGTTCATAAAAAAACACACGTCGTAAGTGAATAAGTTTTGCTTGAACATAGTTGTTGTTTTTTATATTATTTTCATTTTCAAAGCAAACTTCCTCCTCGCTTTCTAAATGCGGAATATAAAGTTTCTGGTCGCAGTCTCTTCGATTAAGCCAATTATTTCTGATCGATTTAAGAAGGTGTACTGAATCAAATAACAGAAATATTGGTTTATTATTATGCTGTTCACAATGCTGCTTGATATAGGTCCACCATACAAAAGATAAAATGCTCTTTTATTCACTCTGTTGTTGTCTGAAATAAGACTAATAATTTCATATCCAGCATTGGTGACTTCTCTGATGACCATTGTAATTAAATCTTTTAACTAATCTGCTGTTAAATATTGAACAGGAAATAAACAAACATTTCTTTGTTAGCGGATAAAACTGAAGTAATCATGAATGCTTGTACAGTGGTAGCTTTTTTGAAATATCATTCGAGCTCATTCCCTATAGTTTCCCATTCTTTTACGTCATTTCAGGTTTGACATAAATTTCGTCTAAGAGCAGGTTAACAAATTTTTCTTCTGGTTTTAATAACTTAAGTTTTTCTGAAAGACATTTAATATGTACAACGTTCATTCCCGACTGACTCAGAGCACCGGTATGGCAAATTTTTTTTAAATATGACGAATGTGGTAGTGTCAAGATACCTGAATGTCTCAAAAATGTATACGCAGACGGATAAGAATAAAAAAAGGTACAAGACCACATCAAAATTTCTGGGCTGTATCTGCGTGCTTCTCCAACTAACAATAAATCCATTTGCGCCATTATAAACTTTATTTTATTTATTGCAATTTCTTCTAGCCCCGTATTACCTGAGCAACATTCATTCAATAGCAATTTAACATTGTTTAATTTACATTCTATGTCGGCTAAAGCATTATTTTGAGTAGTGGTTTGTGTTATAAATTGTAATAATTGTTGTAACTTTGGCCATGTGTCGCACAAACCGGACCTGTTTCGTATACAACTGTACTTTTTACTTGGTAGGTACTAAAACTGATTTTTCATAAAGATTTACACTTAGGTTCGAATTAATTCTTAGGCAGTATATTATCTTTGGAAAGTTGCATTCTAAATCAGTTATAATTCAGAAACAAATCGAAGCAATATTTTCTTTGACTGTCGGACTGCTAAAACTGGCTGGTTGAGAAATATTGTTGGATGCGCATTTTCCGCTAAACTAGTTTTTTTTCTAGGCAAAACATTCATTGTGCCATCTAGATTTACGTACTTGTCTTCACTAATTAAAAATTTTATTTCAAAATGGTTTGCACATACAACTGTTTCTGAACGCGGTATAAAATGTTCACGTGAATTGCCCTAATCCATTTTTGTCGCAACTTTTCGTCTTTTGCAAACCGAAAAACTGCCGTGTACGTTTCTCTTTGTCGTTATAATTGCTACTGCATCCGGGAACGCAACACTTCTTTGGCATACTACAGAAAATCATGCTGATAAGCTAATCATATAATTAACATTAAATACGCATGTACCTGTTTAATTTTTGTAGCTACTGTCTCTGAACTTAATTAATGACAGTCTGAATAAAATTTACTGTTTTATAATGCTTTTCAAAATACAAAATTACACTTTCCACTATCCCTTTAGTACCAAACTTTCACTTGCGGCAAGAGCAAGACCAAATCTGTTAACATTCTAAGCCCCCATCCCCTCTACTTTCTCGCCCGTTGATCGCTAGGGTCTGACCCGGTAAGGTATAACGTAGGCCCCGTTTCAACTCACACAAACTATTAAGTGAACGTGTGACACTTTAGGTCATAGTATAAGCAATCATATTTATTTTATAAAAAGATGTTTACGAATTTTTAACTCTCTTATTTCTTACAATGGCTTTAGATAGTGTTGAAAAACACAAATTTTTCTAAAAATAAACATTAATTGTAAAGGGTGGTTCACAAGCGAGTACGAGCTTGCCTCCCAAAATACGTGTCACAAAGTAGTACTACATTTTTATTGATGATATTATGAATCAGAGATACCCGTCTTACATACTTTGCCGTTTACTGCTTTAGATTAGAGACAAGACAGAGAATTTTGTATAAAATTATGTACAAAACTCGGTAAAATATGTATAACACGAACCAGAATTTTCTGAGACATTCTGTCAGTGAGCATGCGTAAATAGATCAAAATTACGTTGACATCTACGAGAAAACGGTCAAAATAATTATGTGACTGTAGATAATGTAGAATTTTATCAAGGTGTCATAACAATATTATTTCGTGTAGGTTGCATAACCAGGAATGAATGACGGAGTTCAGATAAGAGAAAGTGCGGTTCGTTTCAGCGCGGCGGTGTAATCACGCGGTAAAACATTTACTCCTCTGTCTTCTGTGATCACCGATGAACACTAAAAATTGTTCGTTTGCGCATTGATATGGAACAGATTGGGAACAAAATTCTGTAAATTATAGAACCTAAATGTATAGAATTTTGTACACAGAATGCTGCATGACACTAGCCATAAGTAAAGCTTATTCAATAGTGAAACAAAGTTTGAATAATATATCGTCGGGTTACTGCAAAAACCTGATAAGTCACATTTTGTCATTCTTGGCAAAATGCAATTGAAAATTCAGGCTTCCGTATAAAAAACTGAACATATTTTATAATTTTTTTTTATAATATAAATTAAACTAGGAATGCAACTAAACAGATTATACTAATTTTATGCTCGTTTTTAAAAGTTTAACAATAATAATACATTTTTTATAATTTTTAACTGGACTTAACTTCTTTTTGCTGAAACAAAACTACAATAAACCAATACTAAAATACATACTAAAAGTGTTAAGTCGTATCCAGTTCAAACTGCTTCAGTTATTTCCTCAGACTCAGAAGAATCTTCCTCGGAGTCTTCAGACACAGAGTCATCTGCTCCTGGTGCAGGGACGGCGTCTTTAATGTTAGCAGAAGTCGGCAACGATTTGTACCTGCTGTGGAATTCTTCAGGAATAGTGTTTTTTTTGCAGAGTTTTAATAGGTCCTTTTTTTTCTTTATGCTGATAGGCCGTAACTTACTGTACAATTGTTTTGGTACTAAATTTGCATAATTTAATTGACGTCCTTTGCCAAAAATACGCATTTCTTTATAATCTGAAGTGTGATCATAGCGGTATTCCAATACACCTGGTTTAAGTTTTTGATATCTGAAACATTTTACTTTCAACCAATTCAAGGTTTCACCATCAACATTTTTTTTTTCTATTTTTCATAATCAATTTTGAGATATCAGCCAAATCTAAAAAATCGGAAAATTTTAGCTCATGCACATTGTAGGGAGAACTTGTTTTATTTCTGCCTCTTTTTGATCTGGCTAAGCGAAAAATAGAAAGCCAATCTTGTAATGTATACACAGGCACGTATTTCTGTTGGTGTTCTATAGCACTATGCATGCTATCAACTTCCATATAGGAGTGGCCACTTTCCAGATATTTTTGTTCGATAAGGAATAGAAACAAAGCACAGACATTTTGGTTTCGATTCTGTCCTGAGCACGTATCTGAATAAAATGTTACTTCAGTAATAGCTGGACTTAACTGTTGTACGTATTTGTACAAACAAGTTCCGATTTCACAGCTTCCCCTTTTTCCATGCAATTCCGCCCAAGCGAAGCAGAAAGCATCATTTGGTGGTGCCAATTCATATACTGTTAAGTTGAAAGTACAAATTTTTCTACTATAGTACATCGGACTCACATTACTGCTAGGAATCTGAAGAACGCATTGTAAATCGAAAGTGCAACATTTAAAGTTACCCTCTCTTAAACTTCTGTCTTTATCTAAAATCTTAGCGTTGTAACAATCATCTTTTCTCTGTAAGTGACTTCTATAATCTGTTTCTAATGTTTTTTTCTTGTCAATGGTAGCTGCATTATATTGTACACAAATTTGACATTGGTCTTTTTTGGGCTTATAGAACGATAAATTGTAATTACTTCCAAATATACGGCGGTAAGTAATTTTAGACACGGGCTTGGTTTGATCTTCTTCACATACCTCTTTGTATAAAGAATACATTTTTGCAATACTCAATTTGCAGTCTAAATATTTTCTGCTAGTGGATTTTCTTGTGTAATGAGACTCCATTACTGGAAAACTCGTTATGTGGTTCTTTACCTTTTCTAAATCAGCAGGATTGGTCTTATTGTGTGGTGTGTGTGCACCTCTTTTGTCTTTTCCAATAAATAACCCGCCCTCTCCTTTATTGTTAAATGCATAATCTATTACGCCATTGCTGATGCTTAACGTTTTCTTAAAAAATTCTTTGCAGACCCTAAATTTGGTTGAATTTGATTCAAAAAGTACTTTTTAGTATCTGTACGAGGATGACCTGTCTCTGATCTTATTCTGCGCCTTTCTGGAACGGAACTTTCTACACATTTTAAAATAAAATCTTTCTGACGATTAAAATCGCATTGCCAATAATTTTTACAAATACTGATTCTAATTTCTTTCGATAAATTTTCAGTGCATTTAAATCGGCATTTAGAACAATTTACTGCTTTAGGTTTTTTATTTTCAATTTTCCGCTTTTTAGTTGTATTTTTCTTCCATTGACAGGGATTACTTTTTCTCCAACGTGTTCGTTGTTTTTGTTTGCGGATATTAGTTGCTATTTCAGACACACGATCGTCTTCAACTGTTTCAGCTTGTTCTTCTAAAAATCATTCTTTAGTTGCAACCTCTGAAAATGTACGTAGTTACTTAATACATACCTACTTCACCGTTGCTTGAAAGTTCTGATTCTGAAGGAACATAATCACGGTCTTGTACTGAACAATCAGAGTCGAAGGGGTCAGTTTCAAATTCACTATCAATAATTTTTTCAACTTCGTTAACAACATTTTCCTGGCTCGAATTTAACACAGAAGACTCGATGTCACTCTCATAACTACACCCAGGTGAATAATCTAATAATAATAATAAAAATCTTTACAAAGAATTCCATAACCTAACCTCAACTGCTTTGAAAATGAATGTGTAATTGCTAACCTGTACTGCTAGCTTCTGCAACAACCTTTAAAGCCATATTCACTAATTTTGCACCCCTCGAATTCATTTTGCTTAATTTTCGTCGTCTTTTGTACTGTAGTATTACTGTAATTGCACTTGTACGTTAGTTGCACTATGCACTTGTATGCTGTAGACATTACCGGCCTACTATACAGAGTGAAAACATTACAGCAAAAACCCGCCAAATGCTCTTATCCGGTTTTGGCAGATACAGTAACATCGTTTTCAACGATACATAATTTCTAAAACCAGTTAAGTGCACTTAACAGGTTTTTGCTGATACATACTAGGCTGTCTGGACTTGCATGAAATTAGACATAGTCATTACAGAGAGCAATCATAACCGAGGACTTAGTGGGTTTTTGCAGTACAATTTTGTGTTCGTTACGGACTTAAGTACGTGTCTAACTCATTTTAAGCAAAAATGGACTTATCTGGTTTTTGCAGTAACCCGACGATATATTCAAATGCAGAAAATATCAACATGATATTAATCAATGGCAAATGTAGCAGAAATGCTTCAGCGGCTGCAACATTAAACAGTCAAAGATATCCACACTGAAGCTGCCCTACCAAAAAACATTTTCAGAAGCTGGTAGCAACACTAAACAAAAATTGGCTACCACGGAAAAGTACTAACTGCAGAACACCGACAAGCATATTCAATGAAATAGCTAATTGAAGCTATTTCGATTTCTTTTTATGGAGTACAATTACACTCCTATTGTTAATGCAAAGGATTTGAAAAACGGAATTAGAGAAGCTTTCAGATTGATTAAGCCACAAATGATATTGAGATCTATTTTTGAGAAGGAAAGGAGTGCCAAAGAAATAACAGAAGGCATTTTAAAAATCTTCTTCTTCCTTGAATCCGTTGTGCCAATTAGTAAACTGTTATACAGTCGAACTCCCATATAGTGATGTTGGAAAATAAGTCTTCATACATATACAACCTAATTCGTTTTGGGCCCCAATGAAGTTCCTCCCTCTGTACCAGCTTTTCGCGAATTTTTATGATTTCATACTGTTGGTGGCATTAGCAAATTTTACGGCGACATCTGTTTGTTTGACACCCTTATCGACGTCTTCCAACACCTTTAACTTGTCTTCAATATTAAAATACTTTGGTTTTGCCATTTTTAAAGAATGGTTAGTTGAACACCTAGATAGCACCTAACAAATACATATACAATGGTAGATGAACAGCAGAATCTTGATCATTTGCTGTAGAAAGGCAATAACTGTTACGAGATTTGTTAACATTGAATAATCAGGTTACTCTTTATATTTGAGGAAGAACATAAAATTTCTTGGAAAAACCCAAATCGGAGATAGAATTTGACAATCCGCTCAAAATTTTATTTGTAGACCTGACTAATATGTAAAAGTTTGAAAGAAAACATCACAATGCGGGGGCTTTTCATCATAATTTAAAGATATTTTTACATGTAATTGAGTCTGAAGGTCAAGATCCTCACAAGAATATTATTATATAGAAAAAAATCATTAAATGAGATTCACTGCAGGGAGTTTGACTGTACTTACTATTTTATGATAGTTAATTGCATTGAATATTGTCTTTATTGAGAAAAGTAATAAAGAGATTTATTATCAAAAGGTTAACATTATGATACGAACCAAGAAATTTTAATCAGTAGTATGTATTACTTAATATTTGAAATATATTATTTGAACCTGAGTTTGTGAAAAACAATACCGATTA
This sequence comes from Limonius californicus, assembly GCA_014611495.1. NCBI lineage: Eukaryota > Metazoa > Arthropoda > Insecta > Coleoptera > Elateridae > Limonius > Limonius californicus. The sequence goes on along the minus strand of JABXWE010002000.1, from coordinate 24,724 downwards.
TTTCTTATTTCTGAAAGGTCCAATTTTAATTGTTAGTTTTCCTGTCCTATGTTTCCTTCATTACTCCGTCATCTTCCTTTTCCTCTAAATATATTACCTACACAACAAAGGACCTTAATGTAGATTAATAATCTATCAAGAACAACTTTTCCAAACAAAATGTTTTATCAGTGCGGGATTTTACTAAAACCAGTAAACCATTCTGATAACACCCAGAAACAAACAATTTTATTGCATCAGTGTCAAATTATCCTCAGTTCATCTCAAGACCACAACCACAAATATGTATCTACTGAAAGTTAGTTTTGTGCTGTTCCTCTCACATGTACTTAACACTGAAACCTGCACAACAGTGTCATTTAAGAACATTGATGTCTGGGTGGACTATAAAAACGCAAAGGAAAGATTCATCAGGGTTCGAGACTGTCTTTCTCCGTTATTTACAATAATAGAAACTGGGCACACAGGGCCTGTAACAGGAATAGCAATCAGCAACCAGGATGTGCAGACACTGAAACATGAAGCAGTTGCAAACTTCTCTGAGCTAATGTACACTGAAGTACAATATAACGGGATAAATCTAATTGAAGAATATGCTTTTAGCAACCTGCCGAGTTTAAAATCTATTGATTTAAGCCACAACAAAATCCGGTTTCTTGAAGATAATGCGTTTTACAATGTGCCAGTGTTGACAAGTTTAGACGTAAGCCACAATCAACTACAGTACTTCGAACAGACTTGTCTGAGTAACAGCGGTACAACCTTATATTATTTATATCTGTCATTTAACCAGATTGAGAGTATTCACAAGAAATCATTTACAAACTTGCCTAAGCTACATACAGTGAACGTGTCGCACAACAGTATCCAACATTTCACAACAAGGCTTTTGACACCCTTACTAACCTAACTTCTGTAGATTTAAGCTACAACAGAATCAATTACCTTCCTGACGATGTATTTGTGCCGACACCAAACATAGTTATTCTGAACCTGTTCAGCAATAACCTAACCTTCTTGTCTGAGGACGTTTTCAGAAGTATTTCTCACATTCCGGAGCTGACAATTTTGTTCAACCCCTTCCCATGTAAGTGTTTCGAGAAAATAGCCACATGGGCTGAAAGAATAGGGAAAGATTTACAAAACCAACCTTATATGGAATGTAAAGAAACAACGGACTTCAGAAATATTGCTGTGTGTATAACAACGGATGAGAGAGAGTGCACAATCAGCCCTCACGAGGATCTTTACAGCATTTTGCATTCAACACAGCCAGACTATGAGTGCTTTGCATTGAATTGGTTTACTTACAGAATCAGAAAGTATTTTCCGAATGTAAATGTGTATTTTGATGTCTAATGTAATGATGAAATTTGTACTAACAACTACTATTCACTCACAAAACTTGTGTACTGTCAAATTATCTTCAAAGTGATAGAATTAATAGTCTGGAAACTTTAATTTTTCGAACACTCAAGTTATGAATATCAAACATTTCATATTTAGTTTCCCAAAATGATACCTAATTAATTTTTGTGTGTAATATTTTAGTAGATTATAAGTGTGTTACAGTTAATTGTATCAATAAAAATTACCTTTATGATCATAAAATTGAAGTTTTACTTTCTTTGGTGCGTTTCTTGACATGCACAGTAACAAATTTTTATGTTATAAATAATTATATTTTTCAGGAATTTGGTATATGCGATTACAAATCATATGTCAGCAACCATTAGGGTCAGTGCTTTTAGAATTGTAAAATAGGTATTAAAAACATGTATTCGATTTGAACTTGAACCTCTAAAACAGTAGCTGACTGCACATAGGAGTTATAGTCACGTTATAAAGTACAATCAAATAAACCAAAGGGTAATAATTAACAAGGATTAGGCTGACAAAAAAAAAACATTCATTCACCTGAGGCATTGATTATGATATGAGAAATAATAAAATTTGGCTTTCATATGATGGTGATGCAATAATAAATAAAGCATTTTTACCGCCGAATACAACAACACCTTGAAAAAAAAAGTAATAAACGTTTCATTTTCAAGATAAAGCAATATCAACCATTTTTGTAATGTGTAATTTTATTTGTTTGCGCTGCTATAAATTGATTTTAATGCTTTAAACCCCTACCTTCCTCCCAATCTCCCTGTTTTATTACGAACTTTAGAAAAATGTTAAAGAGTTATAGGCCTTCAAGACCATTTTTTACATTTTACTTAAAAAGATGAATCTATGAAAAAAATGAAATGTATTTTTAGACATTTTTGGCTCATTTTGAGTTTTATATATCCTTATATTTCTTCTAGTGATTCCGTGACATTTGGCGTCTTTTAGACTCTTCATTTTTATCAAGGAAGAAATATTGACAATTTTAATATAGACGCCATATGTAATAGCAAAATAAGAAAACAATATGAAGAGAAAGTCACAAAAACCATCCAAGCCAACACAACTAGTAACGAGGACATAGAAAATAATTGGGAAAAAATAGCTTACTGAACGCAGCAGAACAAGTATTAGGGAAGTAAAACGCGAATAAAGCAGGAAAAGATTTGTAACGATTTCCGCGCCTTTATTACATATTTAGTTATTCACAGGCTTATAGGACTTATGTTAATATTTCGAAGTTCGCTTCTGCCAAAGCGGCGCAGTAGGTATTTCAGTTTCAAAAATTGGGGGGAAGGAAATTCTAAAGGACAGTTTTCCATAATTAGGAGAGTGAGTTGCGTATTGTCGGTCTTACCGGAAGTATATTTGTGAACAGTGAGCTATTTCTTTTAAATCGTTTATCGATTGGGAATTCATTTTCCGCTTTGAGAGTCACTACACACAGGAGCTCTTCCCATAGTTGAAGGGAAGCAAATTTCCAGGAATTTATTTCCAATATAGAATTTACTCCGGTAAAGAAGATTTTGTTTGGTGTTATGTCAGTGTCCATCAACTGGTGAGTTAGTTATTACCAGAAAATTTTTGTCTTTTCTTAATTTCCAGAACCTTATTTCTAATTTCCGATAAATTTAATTTAGGCAAAATTCGTGCGGCTGGATGTCCCGAAATTAAGGCGACACAGTAGAAAAACCCTACATTCATACGTATTGTTCAAATTGATAAACTGTCATTGACGAGTACCTTGGGAAGGTTTTCCCGAACCGTACATTTTAAAATTTGTATAACCTTGCCTTGTTGTTTACGATTTCATTATCGTTATTTAAGAATTAATTTAATAATTGATTTGCGGTCGCTGAATTGTGTCATTGGGGTTTTAATTGGGGATATGTGTACATAAGAAATACTATTGTAATATTTCATTTATTAGGGGAAACAATTTTACGTAAATCATATATACAGGGTATTCCGATAGTGGGTTGATATTGCGTTTCCAAGAGTTCACGGCTTGAACATTTTCTTTATGATCGTGCTGATCACGCATGAATTCGTAACGCGGAGGCCTTCTATGTTAATGAATGCGCTAAAAATTTAATGGTATCTTATTCTAGTAGCGCAATAAAGGTTCTGAAGATTGTTTGAGTCTCGCCCAATTTTAGTTTAGTTATGTTAAGTTCCATGAACGTAAAATTGGGACTACTAATTTATTTTAATTTATTTTGCTTTGTATCGAAGTACCTATTAGAATTGTGGGTTGTTTTTTTTTATTAATTAAAAAGAGATTTGGTTGCAACTTGTCTTTTCTTTTACGACGAATTATCTGGAATTAAGTTTACATAAAGGACAGATAGTAGATATAAAAGGTAGGTGATTATTTATCTTGGGGTCCGACTTCCCATTTACCACCTTGGACGTTGTTAGTAAATTATAAGTCGGTGGCGCCTATAATTATTGTTGGAACCTACTCCTTCTTCAATTGGGTTTCCGGGATACTAATAGCTGTCAACTTGTTAATTTTCTACCTAAACAGTGGCGGAGTTACGAGGTTGTTTTTGCAATTCAACTAATTTTTGCATGTAGTAAAGATTATAGGCGTGACAGATTGGTTCTATCAAGTGTGTGACGAAATCAGAAAACAAAAAAAACTCTGCAAGGGTAAATTAGATAAACACAAACCAAGAACATAATAGGAGAATATACGAATTACAACGGAATAAAGCAAATGCAATATATAAAAAGAAAAAAAAAACGATTGGTTAAAGGAGAAATTGAAATAGATTGAAGACGACAGAAGTAATAACAACTTAAAACAATTTTACAAGAAGATAAAAGCACCAACCAAACGCTTCACAAAAACAAGAGGATTAAAAGATACCAACGGAGTTACAAAATATGAGAACACAGAAATGATAAAAATCTGGGAACATTATTTTAATGGAATGTTGGGTGTAGAAGCAACGACCCCAGGCGATGAAAACAAGGGAAATAATGAAAAAGCCACAAGAGAAAATCTTGAAGTAGAAGATATAATAAATTGTCCCACTGAAGAAGAGATTCAAATAGAAATAAAAAGAACCGCAACGGTAAAGCGACAGGGGAAGACAAAATAGCAGCAGAGCTTCTGAAATATGGAGAGGAAACAATCCAAACTCAAGTATGTAAACTTATCCAAGAAATATAGACACAGAACAAAATGCCGCTCGAATGGGATCTGGGGATAATAACGTCAATCCATAAAAAGGGAGATAGAGAAGAATGCCGAAACTATAGACTAATAACGATTCTTAATACCACATATAAAATCCTAGCAAACATCATAAATAGCAAACTGAAAGTCTACCCTGAAAACATACTGGAGGACTATCAAAATGGCTTCAGACCAGGGAAATCAACTTTAACTGCAATACACACTATAGAGCAAATTTACGAAAAATCCAAAGAATATAACAAGGAACTACACGTGATTTACGATAAACAGAACTAAAGCACTACGAGAATTAAGAATGTTGGGATTCCCAGTGAAACTTGTAAAAATTTTGGAAATGACATTAAAAAATAATAAAGGCAAAGTAAGATTCCAAGGATTAGTATCAGAAGAATTTAGCATTAACAAAGGAGTGAAACAAGGAGACCCTAATTCCCCAATTCTGTTTAACCTAGTCCTTGAATCCATTTTAAGAAAAGCAAACCTAAATAGGAAGAATATAATAGAAAATGGAATGCAAATAATAGCCTACGCCGACGACCTAGCAATTATTGGAAACTCAAAAAAAGTTTTAATAAGAGCAGTTGAGAAACTAGACCCGGAGGCACAAAAGTTCGGCTTACAAATAAACGAAGGCAAAACAAAATACATGAGAGTTATAAGGGATTAACAAAAAACTTTAAATCCTATAAAAATAAAAAACTACAAGTTTGAAGAGGTATTACACTTCAACTACTTAGGAGCAATGATGGGACAAACGGGAAAAGATAGAATAGAAGAAAGAATCCTAAAAGGATACCAAATCTTTGGCATCAATAGAAAACTACTGAAGTCCAAAACGATCAGCAAAAGAACAAAAATTCAAATATACAAGACCTTGATCAGCCCAGTTATCTCTTACGCGCTGGAAACAACATCCATAAATAAAAAATAAAAAGAAGGCTTAAAAATACTGTAAAGAATGATAAAGAGAACAATACTGAGACAGTCCTCGCAAGCGGTGGACAAAAGAGAGTACAGAAAAATGTAGAAATAGAAAAACAATCAGATGGAGAAAATATATCTAGACGTATAAAAGCAAGAAGACTAGCATGGGTGGGTCATATTATAAGAAAAGCAACATAAATAACAAAGAGAATAACAAACTGGACCCCCATAAGGCCAAGAGCAAGAGGAAGACCAAGAAGTAGATGGTGGAATCAGGTGGAAGAAGATATAAAAATATTGAAAATTGACTGGAAAGTAAAATGCAAAGAAAGGAACGAATGGAAAAAAATTACAAACAAAGCCAAGACTAACATAGATTTGTAAAACATGCACAAGAGGAGTAATCCACCTCTTTAAATGGATTAAAGAGCGTTTCGCTAGCCATAATCCCCGGGATTGAACGGTTCTGATGATGATGACATATCCTTAAAGTTTCTGAAACACCCTTTGCCTACCAGTACTGACTTAATAGTAGTGAATCATGGATTTTGTCAGCACAACAAAGATTAAGGCCCTGGGCTAGCGAGATAAGATGCGCCGAAAAATAAATGGCGTAACCAAACAGGACCGAATAAGGACTAAACTATTGAGAGAACATGTAGGAGTTCAGCCCCTCACAAAGTTCGTGAAAAGCAGCCAGCTACGATGGTATCATCAGTCATCTTGTAAGAATGGGAACTGACAGGTTACCAAAGAAGATATGGGAATGCAAGGTTATAGGAAAAAACAAGAGAAATATGCCAAGAAAAAAGTGGAGCGACGAAGTGCAGCATATAAGGCAGGAGAGAGGAATACAATGGAGACAAGCATTGTTGTCGAGGACAAATAGAAATCTTTGGAGAGCGGCATGCATGTCGTAATGGTCTATGGCAGGGGTCGGCAACGCGGTGCCCGCAAAGCAATTTAGAAGTGCCCGTCGTGTTATTCAAATTTCTAAATTGTAAATTTTAGATATTTGAACAACACCCCTGTAGAGTAATATAAGACTAAGATGTGAGTAAGATTATGTTTTTTTTTTTTCAATTAAAACTTGTATTTATGTATGTTGCATTAATATTTTTATGTTTAAATATTACACCTTCCTCCTCTCATCCTACGTTGCCCACTGAACTATCACATTTTTAAATTATGCTCTCCCACCAAAAAAGGTTGCCGACCCCTGGTCTACAATGTAGTGGTTTGGGCGTAGACTCTACACCCGAACCCTCATACCGATTACTTTATAAAAGAGATGATTACAAAACGAAAAAAAAAACTATTTTTACAGTCCAATCCAATAATACATAAAAGAAAAAACAAAACAATTTTCATTGTGGTGATAAATCAATTTCAACCTTTTTTTGTAGTGGAACCCCCCTCCCCACGTATAATTTAATATTTTGCACTACTATAATTTGCCTTTACATCAGAGATTGTTGGGTAATTGTAGTTGTAGTGTAACGATTTCCGCGCCTAATTGAAGGCAACCCTTAATACATACTTATTCACATGCTTATAGGACTTGTTAATATTTCCAAGTTACGCTTCTGTCAAAGCGGCGCAGTAGATATTTGAGTTTCAAAAGTTGTGGGGAAGGAAATTCTAAAAGGCGGATTCCGTAAATAGGACATTTTGAGTATTGTCGTGCGTGCCGGATGTAAATTTGTGAATAGTGATCTATTCTTAGTAAATCGTTTATCGATTTGGAATTCATTTTTCGATTTAGTCACTACACACAGGAGCTCATTATCCTATAGTTGGGGGAGAGCAAAAGCTCCAGGAATTCAATGTTTCCAATTTAAAATTATTCCGGACAAAACGATTTTTTGTAGTATGCCAGTTTCCATCAACTGGTGAGTTATTTATTGACGGAAAAATTTTGTTCTGTCTTAATTTCCTGAACTTTAATTCTAATATCCGACGAATTAATTTAGGCAAAAGTCGCACGGGTGGAAAACCGTAATTAAAATTCAAAAGATTCTACGTTCCACCATTTGGCCCAATTGATAAGCAGACTTCAACGAGTTACCTTGGGACAGTTGTTTGTCACAGACACAGCAGGCACTCCTGGAGCCGGTGGTAAAGAATCTGGAGTACAGTTGCAGCGACAGCCGTTTATATTTTAAAGGGAAGTGAAATAAATTTGTTTATATTAGAATTTTTATCAACTGGCCGTTGTTATTTACAATTTCATTAAAGATCAATTAAGAACTAAATTATTATTTAATGTTGTGTCAATGAATTGTACTTTTAGGTTTTATTTGGGAATATGTATAGATAATAAGTAATGTAATATTCAATTTATTGAGGGAAAACAATTTTACGTAGACCATATATACAGGGTGCTCCGATAGTGGTGATACTATTGCGTTTCAAGATTTAACAACTTGAATTTTTTTTCCTTTTATTAGGTTGTTTTATGCTTTTGCATTATTCTAATCTGCGGAGGCCTCCTACGATAATAGTGCGCTAAAAATTTAATTTATCTTACTCTAGCAGCACAATAAGTGTCCTGCAATTTGTTTGAGTCTCGCCCAATTTAATTCTTGTTATGTTAATTTCCGTGAACGTAAAATTGGGACTGCTAATTTAATTTGCTTTGTATCGAAGAATTAGAATTGTGGCTTTTTGTCATTTATTAATTAAATGAGGGTTTGGTTGCAACTTGTCTTTTCTTTTACGACGAAATATCTGGAACTAAGTCTACATAAAGGACAAATAGGAGATAGAAAGGTGGGTGATTATCTATCTTGGAGTCCGACTTCTCATTTTACACCTCGGACGATGCTAGTAAATTATAAGTCGGTGGCGCCTATAAATTGATTGTTGGAACCTACTCCTTTATCGATTGGGTTTCCGGGGTACTAACATTTTGTCAACTTGTTAATTTTCTACCTAAGCAGTGGCGTAGCTGCGAGGTTGTTTTTGCAATTCAACCAATCTATTGTTGTAGAAAAAAATCATAGGCGTAACAGTAGACTTGAAATTTGAAAATTATCAAATATGTCACGTCTAATCTGCTATAGCACTCTTGCTAAGAAATTTATTTCATTGCACTCTACAGGGTGAAAAACTTTTAACTACGTATACCTGAGGTTATTTAACCCCCAAATCATATGTGGTTAAGTTTGTTCGCACATGTTTAGAATCACCCTGTATAATAGGATTCTAACACATTCCACTTAGTATGGTGTATTCTTTTTAAAAGGTGCATACAATAGTTGTCTACTGTTTAATGGGACTGCAGACATGATATTTACCATTTTGCATAAATCCCTGCTTCTCCAGAATCCAAATCCAAATCCAATCCAAATTCATTATTACTAAAAAACAGGCAAACAAGTTTGAAATACAGTAGCAATATTTAATTTTTTATTTAATAAAAATACGTATTATGACAAACTAGTTATAAACTACAAGAATATTGGAGTTACTTTTATTTACTGTTTAAAAACATTAATAATACTATTTTGAATTACTATCTAAAAGTAGTTTTTCAAAATCAGTGTCGGTATTAACTCTAAAACCATTTGGCCTGAACAATCTTAATATCATGAAAGGAAATTAAAGTTTATTATTCAGAGCTTGGTAGGAAATCCACAGACAAACCCTCTCAACTTTTGTTCATTAATACTCATCTAACGGGATGTGACTCAAAAAACAATTAGATAAGCATATTCAAAACAGTTGAAGAGCTGATAGCAAGCTTCAGTTGACTGCAACTTTTTGCCGGGCAACAATGGGTTCTAAACTAATTACAACATTTGTGTTTGTGTTTGTTGCAAATGAAATGGAATGTTACAGAAGACTCAGCTTTGATTTTATCAACATAGAAAACATTGAAATACTACACAAAAATTTGGGAATGCCAACAGAAACAACCTATGCATGTATTACTACGGGATTTCCGATTTTACATCACAGCCAAAAACAACAAGTCAGAAAAATAGAGATCTACAACCAAACAATTCCCATACTTGAAGTGGATACCGTAGGTAACTTCTCCCGTTTGGAAAAAATTAGCTTTAGTAGTAATAACATAACAACCATTAAAACTGCTGCTTTTACTAAACTGCATTCCCTAAAATATGCCAATTTGAGCAACAATCAAATCGTGAGCATAGAATTTGATATGTTCATCGATGTACCAAAACTAACTCATCTACATTTGGATAAAAACCACCTCAGCCACTTTGAGCAAGCATGGCTGGGCTACATCCCTTTGCTAGAACTGCTTAACTTGGAAGAAAATCTATTGAGGACCATCACTACTGCATCATTTTCAAACTTTCCAAACTTGCTTTACATTAACCTGGGACGTAACCGAATCCAGCACATAGATGAAGATGCATTTTATGGGATGGAGCGGCTAGAAATCTTGGATGTAAGCTACAACAAGATAAAACAACTTCACGATAATATGTTTGTTTCGGTGACAGGTTTACACATCGTTAACCTGTACCATAACGAACTTATGTATATTTCTGATCAAACATTATACAATCTGTCACACCTCTTTGAACTGATAACTTTGTTTAATCCTTGGCAAATTGGATGTTATGAGAAAATGGAAGTGTGGGCTAAACAGAAGTCTGTAAGATTAAATAAAAATAAATATTTTAAATGCGAAAAAATTGCAGATATAAACAGCATTCCGAAGGGTGTTGTTACAGAAAGTAATGAAACAGATTGTGTAGCAAATCCTAAAGAGAATCTTATTGAAATTTTATATTCACAAATACCAGATTTTGAATGCTACTTTGAATATGGAAAATATTTGAATTTGTAAACCGTTCAGAGACTACTAACGGAAGAATAATTGCATGCAACTTTTCTGTGTCCTTAAGTAGAAATGAAGTAGATCGCCTTACTAATTTTCTAGTCTTATATCAGCTATATGTAAAAAACAAAAAAATTTATGTTCTATGTAATTTATTGTTGACAAAACTTAAAACTCTGTATATTAAGGAATTTAATTTAGAATTACCCACAGAATGTGATATAAATTAATAATAAACTGTGAAATATTTTATTTATCTTAATCATTACATTATTATGGAGCTTTCACAGGCCTTGTAGCCCGTCACTTTGATGTGAGGCTCAGCTTAATCATTACATACCTACCATAAAACAGATGAAGTGTTGGAAGAGCCAATAAATATCATACAGTGTGTACAATAAAGTAAATAACTTTAATTGTATTTAGTTGCACTGTTCAAAATACTTCCAACAAAGAAGTAGTATCTTTAAAATACTACTGTAGAACATTCTAACCTAAAAAGCAGCTCTGATATGTTATCAGTAGCAAGGATATAATAATAGTATTTATATTAAGACTTTATGTCTTAACTATGACCTAGAATGTGTATTATTTTCGTCAATAGGATGTACATTAGGAAAACAAAAAAATAACGAATCTATACCAAAGTCACACAATTATGGATTGTTAAACTAAATTAAAAATGGGGTAATTTAATTAATTTAGTTAAATTGTAAAAGTTAACATAAAAAATAGGAGGTAACTCACAAAACCGAAACTATATGACAAGTAATATAAATAACAACTAATAGCAAATTGAAATTTATAATTTTTATGGCGCAAAATGCACACGACATGGAATTCTATAACTTCTTGGCCACCGTTGCCGTTTTATGTTTTGGAATGTTGTAACTTTTGGGAGTCCTGAAATAGCACGCGTCATCTTAATTTACTTTGTTTCGATGACATGGTATTTACTTATCCCTAACTAAGCTAAGTATACTTTTATGAATCACTCTATATAAGACATTAGAAAATTGCTACAACATTGGCAACAATGTTCATTAACACAAACTGAATGCACACCCCCAGAAAATATTATTTAATATAATTTAATAGGTCCATTATGATACCGAAAACAGTTTAATAATGGAGGCTATTATCAAATACTTTAATATATTAATACAGGAAACTCATATAAGTTTAGCATGATCAAATGTGGGACATTGATCGTGGCGTCACCTAAGCAGTTCGGTGGGCAAGTTTTAGTAAATTTAGATAATAAATTTACAGATTACTGTTTTAAATTCATGTTATTAATAAATAAAAATCTAACCCTACAAAATGTTATAAACTTAACCACTTATTTAAACTTACAAAGTAAAGTAAAATATCATAATTATCAAATATTGTTAATTAAATAAGGGTTTTGCTATAAGAAAGTAAATGGCATTTGCTTTAAATGTGCGGCAAATGTTTTTGACAGCTGCCAAATACAAATCTTAGTGGCCCACCAAGCCGCACGGAGCGCTGCAGTCAGTGCACTGACCTATATACTACGTAGACTGTGCATGCAATGCTAGACCACTGGACCAGAATCTGCCGTATTGCTCGTCTGTTGCCTAGTAATTTTATTTTTTAACTAAGCTACATTGGTAGTGCTTTAGTTGGCGCTACTGCGAAAATCAGGTGGATTACGTTTTGTGCAACCTAACCTACAATACTGACTAGGGTTTGTGATACTCATCTATACTAAAGATTATTGTTTTTTATAGTGTTATTTTTGTTGTTTTTTATAGTGTTTATTGTATACCAAATACTACAATTCAGCATTTATACCTCAAAACACAAGTAAAATAAAAATGCAGTACACTTTGTGCTCAAAACTTGTTGACAAAAACGGCAGTTTAATTTTGACAGTTTAGCCAGTTAAGGTTAGATTTCTGCTTGGCTTGGGAAATTGTAATACCAACATTACAGTAATGCAGTCTTCGTAACATCAAAAGTTACTAACTTACAGACGAGCAACATGGCCGCTTTTTTGGTCCCGTGTTTGACGGCCAAGCCTGTATAGATGCTCAGTCTACGTAGTATATAGGTCAGTGAGTCAGTGTCACGAGATTTTCGGCGAAGTTTCCTGTATTAATATATTAAACTGTTTTGGTAACTATTTGGTTTTTAAGATTGGTGACATTTGCTTTCACTTTGGTCATAAAATGACAAACGTCAGATGTGGAATACATAACCACAAACTCTGAACTGTATTTATTAAATTTACTACAATCAAATATAACTTAAACTTAACTTTTAACGAATTAGTTAAACAATTTTTCAAATTTAAACTAATTCAAATGTCAGAACAACGAAATTGATATTTTACCCGTTAGATGGCGACTGTCAAATGTCACTTGACAATTCGCCAACGTTACGCCCAAAAATCCCTAGATTGTGTAATGCTACATTTTTAATATCAGAAATTTTGAATTTCTACATAATCAGTAACTCAAAGTAGATAAAATAGTATATTGTACTCGTTTCATAACGGGCATTGTAGCACTTGTTCTATTGGACCACTCCTCGCTACGCTCGTCGTGCCATGCTACAATAGGCCCTCTTATGAAACTCGTATAATAATATACTATTTTGAGGTTAGTTTCCTTATACAAGCCTTTTGAAGTTTAAAATTGTGATGTTTATCTTGGAACCACCAAGCAAATACAGAAATATACCATACAAGTAGTAATTAACAACACATATATGTTCCTAACAAGAATAATTATTTACACGTGTGTTAATTATAGATTTTTAAACTAATTATTTTGTATACACCATGGATTTTAGAAATGGCAACTAGGTAAATTTAAATATGTTTAATAGTAGTAAGGAAGGTAAGGTAAATAATCATAATTATAAACAAAAGCTTTATAAGCACTCCAAAACAAAAAATCTTCCCTTTGGTTAATCCTTGCAATACAGTGTAGATACTTTTATAATAAAATAAATAGATCGGTGTAAGTTATATTATTTTTATATTACTGTAACTGCGGGAGTAACATCTAACATTACAACATATTTGTAAAAATATAGTGACGCTTTTTAATTAATGTGAAAATCTAAGCGAATTACGAGTCGAACATTTGTAGTAAAATATCAAAATTATTATACTTAAATTCGAAAATTATTCATTTTGTTTTCTATAATATATAAAATAATAAATAAGCTATTGTTTTATTTTAGGTTGTATTGATTTCAAGCCTACCTTGCCAAATTGTTTTCAAAATCTCATTATTAAACTCTATTAATTATTGAAGCAGATGGAAGCGAAAAAATTCTCTAGAAGGCTATAACAACAGCACTTAATTTAAAAAAAATGTGTGTGACTATCATCATCATCATCCGACATGGAGCTGACTTTAGACGAAAAAAATGATGGCACTAAAAAAAGCAGTTCTCATCAGATGGTAGAAAAGATTCACTTATTCAACAACATATCAGGTTTATTGAGAGCACAAGAACAAATGAAGAAGCTATAACCTTGGATACTTTTTATACAATAGATTGTATAATGTACATCAAATGATGTATGAAATAAATAAACAAGTTTTTTTTAATGTATGCGGTACAAGCGCATACTATTTTTTAGTTCCTAGGCCTGTATTAGAACCTGATCATGTTACCCAGTCACAAAATGTTATTTCGAAGTCTTTCATATAATTTTGTTTATATTTTTTCTACTACGACTATTCAATACTGCTAATAAATTTAAAAAAAATATCATAATTACAAATAATTTTTTCATTCTTTTTTTCCTAATATGTTCCTCTTTTAACTTTATGGTGTTCAGGTTGCCATTCATACAACCAGGATTTATAGACGGTGATGGGTTCCGTTTGGACTGCATCACACTCCTCCCACTCCCTTCAACTACATTCAATCCCCATTTTCATGATTTGTGTTAATTATGTGTATGATGATACTAACCTCAAGATATACAAAAAATTTTCTGTCTATCCTGAGGTTCAAACCAAGAGACTTCGCATTGTGGACCTACCCCTCTTACCACTGACTACAATCTTAATTAATTTACAACCAAACGTACCTTTAGTTAAATCCCATTTTGGCTCAAGCTAGTTATTTAATGGAAATATATAGTTTGCTTTGTGAGTTTTTAAAATTTATATAAGGGACAGAGAATGAGATTAACCTCAAGGAGAGTAAAGTACATATAACTATCCGCTTTTTTTTTTAAAGCCTGTTAAAGCTGAATATAACTACTTTTACCATATCTAATTAGCAATCTTGTAGACAGTTTTAAGAAAAAAATCATAGGAAATTAAACAGAAGTTGCCTATAGAACTACAGTGTGATTGTAAATGATTGAGGCCAGTTTGAATTTACCGCCATAAGAAATTATTGTCATGTTGGTAGCAAATACAGTAATCCTGTCAGCTGTTTATTTCTCATCAGTGGTGTCTGAAATAGGGATATATATTAATTGTTAATAACGATTTTAATCAATAGTTTTATCTTTTTAATTAAAACACAATAAAATTAGAATTTCGTCTTAACAATAAGTGAAAATATTCAAAATTAACAATATTTTACAACAATTGTTCAAAATGTCCAGCAGAAATCATAAATACGGCGGCCATGAAATATGTATTTATATAAAGCCCCGCCCCTATATTGATATAGCCACAACCAACATGTGAAATACACTAAAATTTGTAGCGGTAAATTCAAACTGTCCTCAATCATTTACAATCACACTGTATGCTGATATCCTTTGTGAGAGATATTGAACAATACAAAAATAGTAGACCAAAATAAACATCTTACACTACTCAGAAGAGCATTGACAATTATTATCAGACTATTATATCTACAACTTAATAAACACACCAACACATCATCAGCTGTAAATATAATAATTTTTATATAGAGGTTGCCCCGGACCTAAAAATTAATTCGAGGGTTCCTCCAGGATAAACAGGTTAAGAAAGGCTGATATACATCATAAATACAATTAACATTTTTCATTATAACTCATCAGATAATAATGAGAACCAATTCCTAGCTCCACCCTAACCCTACTTTTCTTAAAAATGTTTCACAGAAGGTTTTGTTTCCTAAACACAACAAAAATGCAACGAAAATCAAATGACGAGCATCGCATGCAAACAAAATAAAAAAAGTGGCACTGACCCGTGATTATTAAGCTGAGGTGTGCCGGGTGCAGATGGCTTGTTGTGATTTAGCGTGGGGTTAGTAACGCTGCTATCACTGCCAGACCTGCTCAGCGACTCCTCGTCATGCCCACTGCCACCAGAGTTCCTGTGCTGCCGTGAGCCATTGAGCAACCTCGGGGAATTGTTCTGCGAATTGGAATTTTGGGCTCCACCTCTTGCCGCATCGTCCAAGTAGCGCTGGTACCGCTGCAGCTCCAGCTGCAGTTTTTCTAATTTATGGCTGCATTCGTTTAACTGACCTTGGGGACAAATGTGGTGGTTAATGTAGATGGATTTGCCTCGCGATATAAGCCTTACCTTCAACAGTCATAGGGTCGCCTAAAGCTGGGTTTGATTCGTAAACACCTTTCATCTTCATAAGGCCATCCCTAGTGGCCGTTTCTTGTGTGACTTTCGTCTGCAATTCGTCGACTTTCTGGAGGAGCTTTTTCCGCCTTTGGTTTGGAGCCAAATCGCTAAAGTCATCCTTTCCATCGGTAATTGTTGCATTCTGGATTTAAAAATTTAAATTTTAATACTGACAAGTACATAAATGTGGGTTCAATTCAAGCTGCATACATATGGACGATTCTGGTTAACTAGAATGTGCTTATTTTTACTATCACTAATTTTAAAAATAAACAAATTAGTAAGTAAACATTATCAGGAAAACCGTTACGTGATTAGTGACTCTAAAGGTCAGTGGGCCGTAAGCGAAGCGCAAATTAAGTCATTTTAATAAGCAACACATCGCAAAGTCAGTTGAACAGTTCATTGCCACTGATTAAAGAAGAACAAGTAAGCTGAAGCAACGTACCTTTATCGCGACACACACTTCTGCAAGCTTCTGTTAGCATGAAAATATACAAGCTGTTAAAACATGCCGTTTTTGTTGTTTCTGTGTATGGTTTGAGTACTTCAACAGTATTATTTATAAAAATATTTGCTTAATGCTCTAAATATACAAACAGCATACAAATAAAAAGACTGTTACTTCGAAACCTAGGTTCTAGAGTATAAAAAAGTTTTTATGCAAGAAAACGGTGCATTGGAAAAAAAAACAATTCTAGTAGCAAGACCATTCATGCAAGCCTGAAAATACAGTGGGATTATAGTTTAATTAGCATACAATCTACCATTAATGCACTAAACATACACGTTTTAGGTTAGGAATTAAACGTTTTATAGGCTAAACTGGAAATTAATGCTGAAATAAATTACCTTTTATACTGAAGTGTTAGAATTATAATCACAGAATAATTATAATTTATACAAAAATACAATTCTTACTACCATTATATGTAAAGCTTCTACTAAGAGTAATATTTTTAACTTACGGATTATTAATAAACTTTTATACAACAAAATGTTAGAATTATGATCCGAAAATTACTAGAATTTATACACAAACATTGTTGTTTATTAGCCTTGCATCTAGGCTAACAGTAAGATCTTAATTTTTTACTCGCGAATTTTGAGTTGAATGGTGATTTTTTGAAAAGTGACTCAAATTGAAGCCAAAAAATATTTACTTTATAATTAGGAAACGATTATAATGTAAAAGTAAACTTCTTACTGGCATATAAACTTCCTCTAGATTTCTAGAACTCCCTAAGGAAAATTGAAGGTTAATAATTTGTTTTTGTACGACTGATTTCATATCAATTAAAAAAAAAAGAAATTAATATCAATTTCAGAAAAAAAAGTAACTATTAATATCAGGAAATCATTATAGTGCAAAAGGAGTTGTTACTTTTTATAGGAAATCAAAATTTGGAGGTTAAGGATTACTTATAAGATTGCCTCATAACTATAAATAATAGAAAAAAATATAGAATTTACTAATATATAAACTTCTCATTGAATCTTCACATTTTCAGCTTAAAAATTATATTTATTAGAATGACTTCTTATAAAATAAATAAAAATAAAAGCTCTAGCAGGACAACAATTCTTGTAGGAGCTTGAAATTAAAAACTTGAACTTTTGGAATTCCTTTGTGGGTGAACTTCTAATTAAAGGAAATAATTATCATCTACAAAAATTATGAATGTAATATGTTTGAATGTTATAGTTAGCATTTGAATAATAACATTTTAGTAAGGTTGATTCTAAACATGTACGAAAAACTTAACCATGTATAGCTGAGAATATTTAACCCCTTAATCACCTAGTAATTTTTTTAAATTATATTCGGCACATTTATGGAGATATGGCGCTTCATGGTTTTTTTATATCAATTGTTTCCTGTCTGATTGTAATAAACTTCGTTATTTTGCAAAGCTAACAGTCCAAGCTTAATTTCCAGTCTAGAAAAATTTGTAATAAACTGTGAAAAATAGATGAAATCTGACTCAGCGATGAAAAATGTGTAAATTAGGGTTCTTGAAAACGAGATTGTTAACCTAAGTCTTTTTTGCAGCTTGTGCACTAATATTGTTTTTCAAAAAAAAAAGGTATTCACAATTTTTTTCCAAAGTTTAATATTCAAAGTTATTTAGCAGAGATTCGAATAGAAATGACAATTTAAATGCATACACTTAATTTACAAATTTTTTACTTCTACATCAGATTACATCCACTAATCACACATAACTGTACAACTAGAAATTAAGCTTGGACTGTTAGCTTTTCAAAACAACGAAGTTTCTCAAAAATGAACAAGACACACAAAGTTATTTACATTTAGTGAATTTACTAGGTGATTTAGGTGTTAAATAACCTCAGCTATATATACCTGGTTAAAGTTTTTGCTTCACATTCAGAATCACCCTGCATATACTCTTTCTGTATCGCCCTAAACATTAAAATTAAAGGTTAGGAATCAGTTCTAACGAATTTAGAAATAAAAGTTAAGAATTTGTTGCATAATAAAATATGTTTGAATATTATAATTAGAAAAATAAAGATTTTAGTATTACATAATCATCTTGAAGGATCTTGAGCTTACAAGTTTTACTAACAGGAATTAGTTCTTATGACTACTTTATGATATTGGCTACAGAACTTTTGACATTTCATAGTAATGTGGTTTGTGTTTATGGTGGTGATTGGCATCTAATAGTAATATCGCAATTAATTTATTGGTGTTATAGATAGTCTATACTGTAAAAAGTAAAAATAAAATGTACACACAAATTTGAAGGACTTTGTTGTTTAGCTTCATATTATACCAAGAATGAAAGTAAATATTGACAATAAGGCTGTGGAAAGTTTTTTGTTTTTTTTTAACTGGTATTAATGATCTCTCTGTATAATTAACAATTATGTCAAACAATAAAAGGAGGCGTTTTACTACCTGCTAGTAATTAACTCAAATTCATAACAATATGTAGTAATCAATTAATTCCTGTGATATACCACCATCATACAGTGTTTCAGAGATAAATGGCGAACTACAATGATAATTAATTGTTAATGTTAGTACGACAAGACGCAGCATTTTGTACAAATTTATTTTAAGCGTCCTATCCATGCGCAAACGGGCAATTTTTAAGTGTTCATCAATCATCACGAGGGTAGAGAGGTAAATGTTTTACCACCGGTTTAGGACCTATAAAAAAATACACACAAATTTAGAAAAATCACACAAAACGCCAACAAATTAACAAGTTTCGTGGTTATGTAAACAACAGTAAATAATTCTTATAAAACCTTGATAGAATTTTACATTACCAACAGCCACATGCTTGTTATGACAGTTTTCTCATAGACGTTCTGTTGGCCTGTTTGCGCATGCTCACAGACAAAATTTCTCACAAAATTCTGGCTCATGTCATTCATGTTTCGTACAATTTTGTACAAAACCCTGCGTTGTGTTAAGACCGGAACCAGAATTTTAATTTTGTGAGAAATTCTATCTGTAAGTATGCGTAAATAGATCAAAATTACGTTGACATCTAGGAGTAAACTGTTAAAATACTCACGTGACTGTAGATAATATACAGTGCTTTCGTAAAGTAGTGGATAAATTCGATAAAACATTTTAGAATGGTTCTCACAGAAAATCCTCGGACACGTCAACCTTATTTTTTATGAGTGCATCTTTCCTGTTAATTGTCATTTTTCGATCGTTTTTTGTTTTCGCACTATGACGCCATCGACAATTTTTTAAATGGCACCCCATACTTTTGTTTGCGAATTTGGATACAGCACATTTTTCTGCGTACGACATTGTCAAAAACATATCACCTTGAAGAAGAAAGTTTTCGAAATAATCAGTCCCAAAGTTTTAAAAATGTACGATACAGTGATTAGAGTAGACCAATAATACTTTTAAGAAAGACGGTTTTGACAGTTGGTTGGAGTTATTTCTTGAAAGAATGCATTTCTTATCTTTTTTTTGTCAAAAGTACTGTTTTTGAAGTGTTTATTGACCAGTTACTTTGTCATTGTATAAAAAATGGTTAAATTAACTGAAGGTCAAGGTCATACGTTTTTGACAATGTCGCACGCAGAAAAATGTGCTGTATACAAATTCGCGAACAAAAGCTTGGGGTGCCATTTAAAAAAAATTGTCGATGGTGTCATAGTGCGAAAATAAAAGACGAACGAAAAATGACATTTATCAAGAAAGATGAACTCATAAAAAATTACAGTTGACGTGTCAGGATTTTCTGTGAAAACTCTTCTAAAATGTTTTATCGAATTTATCCACTACTTTACGAAAGCACTGTAGAATTATACCAAAGTTTCATAATATTTAACTCTATTTGTTGAGCACTGAGCTAGAACGTCAACAAACGCACGTGTTTGACTCACCCGAGCGTGCGCTGTGATTGGTTTACGCTAGATAACGCTAATGCCTCATTACTTAACGAGTAATTGACGCTCAAAACCTTTACTTTGCACTCGTAATTACCGGGTTAAGTTTGTGTGCTTTTTGAGCAGTGCTTATCGGTTTTCGGAGCGTTTGTTTATTATTTTCCTAAAATGGAGCAAGTTGTTCCAAGAACGTGTAATAGCAGGGGGCGTCCTACTACTTTAAATGAAAAACAGTTAATAGTAAAATTGTATAATTCGACGTTAGAAGTAAATCCCGAGATTTTACGGATTGACATTGTACAATTTGTTGCTAAAACAGTGGGTGTTAGTGTTGCAACAGTAAATAGAATTTTAAAAAAGTTTCGGGATACTAAAACTTTGTCTTCTCCAAAATCTCCCGGAGTTAGAAAAAACTTTTAGATGAAAAACTTTGCAATTCGTAAGAATATACGTGCTATTTTTAAACAAATTGTAATTTTTCTGTACAATATGCGAAACTTATTCCTAAACTTGTATTTCTGAGCTTGGTAAATTTCTGTGTAGGTTCACGAATTTTTTTTTTTTTTGGAACGGAATGCCATCCATGAATAAAATTTTGACGGTCGTTAACAATGATGACCAATTGCCGAGTTTTAAGAGGTCGACTTTATGTGGAATATTAAAAAAATTAAACTTTAAATGTTCAACTCGCTGCCGTCAATTCATGTTAATGGACAGCACAGCAGATAATTATTATTATATTATATTACTTGTTAATAATTAAGTGTTTATTATTTCTTTAATGATTTTAATATTATGTATTTATTTGTGTCTGACTAATAAATGGATTGCAGGATTTAACATGTCCATAAAACACCTTTACTTAAAAAAATGATTCTTTCCAGAACCACCAATTCTTCTAAAAAAAAATTCTGACGGCGCGAACGTTAATTTAGAAACGCAAGGAATCTTACGTAAATATACATCCGGTAAATCAACGCACCTGTCAAGCGTTTGTTTGCGTTCTAGCTCAATGCTCAACAAATAGAGTTTAGGTTGATGCATAAGTGTGTTGTGTTTTTATTTAATTATTTTACATGAACAGGACACGAGGGAGATATGAGAAAGGGAGGTTATCGTTGACGCGGCAGCGTACACACGTGGCAAACCATTTACATCTCTGCCCTCTGTGAACATTGACGAACAATAAAAAATTGCTCATTTGCGCATCAATACAACACAGATTCTGAATAAAATTCTGTGTCGTGTCGTACTAGCCCAACATATGTAGCGATTATTTTAAAATAATATTACTTGGGGCTGAAGAAGTTAAAAGAGTTGAATGACTTGGCTGGGCCACCCCGTGTATATCCAAGTCCTTCTAATACAAACAAATTAACAAACTTATCATACACTTTATAAATGCAGAAAGAAATATTAGACACAAATGAATGGTTATTTACAATTCTTATCACAAACGCACAAAACCTCAAAACATGCACATGCCGAAAACGGAAATTACTTACAAGAGGCAACCACAGGCCCGTAACAGCACCACACCGAAGACACCAATCACCAAACAAACAAAAAAATTTAGATAAGATCGAATTACTTTTGAAACAGGAATAAACAAACTATGCAACTATAAACACTGAGCAGCTACCAATACTTAATCATCATCTAAACTAAATTAACCGGCTATGTAATAATAAAAACACTACCAAGGACACTTATAATATTCGGGCATAAAATTATGATTACTTACCCCTCTGCTTCCGAAGATATTTAAAATTCCCGCCCTTTTTTTAATTTTGTTTCCGGAAAACGTGCCTTTGACTGTGTACACGCCGTCTTTTAAACGGGGCTGGATATGGTTTACGCTAGGGAGGCTTCCAGAGTCACTTCCGTTACCCTTGGACAAATCTTCGAAAGGGTAATCATCCGGTGGGTTGAAACCCGATTTAAACCTTTCTATTACTAATTGTGTATCCTAAAATGTGTAATTAGGATATTAATATTTAAAACTATTTTGGTGCCAGCCAGCAGAAACTTTGATAGTCTGGGCAGGATTTAGAGCTACCAAAAATATAATTTTTCTTACTTCTTTTTCATCGATGATATCGGCCGCTTTTGCAATTCCATCTAGACACTTATTAATAATAGGAAATACGTTGCGTTCAATTTCAACAGAGCTATAAATAAAATTTTTGATATTTTTTATGCGTTTTTCGTCTAGTTCTTGGAGCTGCCGGAACACTTCTGGTAGTCCAGAGCGGTAATGCTGTCGTTGTAATTCATTTGTGCGCTGTAATTGATCGGCATATTCATTTTTTGCAGTATCACACACCTGAGATTTGTAAGACATGTTTAATCGTTGTTTTTCAACCTGCAATACAAATAATCACCAGATATAACATTTTTTCACAAGTTTTTAAATATTTATTGTTTTTCGTTGAATAACACCAACATTAAATTCAATTTTTGAAAAATTACGATGACGCTCAAGCGAAATTGGGAAAAATAAATTTAATACTTTATTTCTTTGATCTCAATTACTTGAGGTCAATCGAATAGTTTCAAAGTCATGCGGCAGTTAATAAACAGTAGAAACAATTTTGGGAATTTCTGAAACGTAGACTCAATAAGAAACCTAAAAAACATTTTGTTTTGTGACTTCTATAATATGTTTGAAATACAGCTTGACTGATTTAAGCTTGCTGGTGGGAGCTGGGCGGCGCGAGAAAGAGTGGGCACTAGGAGGAACAAGGAGGAATACAATGTATATGGGCAGTTAGCATTCGGTATACTCAGTAAAAGAAACGCGCGTATGCTTCCCTGATTTAATTTTAGATTGAAACTCCATTGCACGCACTTTTCACTAGAGTGTACAAGCGATGTTGACTGCTACAAACACAAATGAGCTCCAGGCCTCCCCCTCCAATTTCGTGGTAGTGCGCAATGTTCACTCACAAGCAAGGCTAAATCAGGCAAGCTGTAAGTAGTTTTTCTATGTTATTTTCTTTATTCGCAATTGTTCTAGTGTCAAGGTCATGCGTGTTTTAACCAGTAGTGGAATAATTTCCTGAATCTTTCAAATGTAGACAAAAGAAGAAATCTAGAAATCATTTAACTTTCACATTTTCAAAATGCAGTAGTTTTAATCGTGTATTTTGTTATTAGAACTAATATATTTTTTTCATTTCAATACTAATAATTAAATCAAACTATTTCAACCACACACGGCATTTAAGCAGTGGAAACAACTTCTAGAATTTCTAAATGTCTGCACAATAATTGTGATTACACTTGAAAATTCCAATTTCCTGAACTAGGTGTTCGTGGACGGGTGGCTGGATTCGTTCAGTTCCGCAAAATCTTATATTCTTGTAGGTCCCCGGCGTACCTTTAAAACGGACCGACCCCGTTGCCATACCAACCGATGGATATTTTAGAGGTTACCTCCATCTGAAAGGTTAGGGCCGGGGTTGCACACATACCGCCTTATAGAACTCGGAAGACTATATCTAGTGCCCTCAAGTCCATCTCGCCAGGAGACGTGATTCCAAAGTTACAGCCATTTATAGAAAATCCTGTCGCGCCTCTGACGGCGGACCGCGTAACCCGAATGGAATGATTCCGCGTTACCAAGTAGCATTCGTGACACTCTTTGTAACGGCGCAAGTCGCATTTCTCTACCACGTTTCGTTTGGAATATACAAGCTTCGAAAAATTTTCTTAGTAAAAGAAAACGTTAAAATCGTGTGCGCTTATCCAGAAACGTCCGCCGGCGGAAAATGGCCCGACGTCTCTAGACCCCGACGTTTCGGAGCTTTTCGCCCTATTGTTTTCAAGAAAGACGCACAAAATTATAAGAAAAATAGCTATCGAACTGCGCAGGCGGCTACCTCAAATGATGTCGGACACGCTTCCCCAAAAACGGTCAATTTCGACATTTTTTTGGCAGCTACGGGACAGCGCTAAAAATTTGGCCCGGCCTGGAATACCAAGTGCAGGCGATTTACTACCCCGGTAAAAAAAATTCGTCTCGATCGGTCACGTTATGGCCGAGTTATCCGCTGTCAATGTCGACGAATGCGCCCCCTCGCTTCTCAAGAATGTTTTTCTTTTTGGAAAACATTTTTTCGTGGTGCTATCGTCCAAAATGTTTCGGACTAGGGTCCGGTACCGTTACGTCCGGTCCTTTCACACGCCGCCAGGCGCGTTTGTTAACCCATCTACGGACCCAGCCATATCTTTCAAAAGTTTTGATTTTTTGTATGATTTTACGGCCCTTTTTCGACCGTCCCAAAAAAATTGCAACCGACCGTACTCGAAAAAAACGGCGAACATTCCAGAGGCGGGGGGGGGGGAGGGTCCGTTTTTGACAGACATAATATGTATGAGAAATTTAAAAGCCTAGGGGGATTC
>JABXWE010001999.1:0-51432 GCA_014611495.1 Limonius californicus | reverse complement strand
TAGTTAGGGTGTACAATGGGCCAAATGTGGCCTAAGTGCATAGAGATGCTTGGAAAACCGCGTCCTAGATCTCGCTCTTTCAAATCATCAATCATCATCACCACTTATTTTCTTCTTTTGGTATTATACGAGGGGGGTTTTTTATGTTATCTACCTAGCTATGGAAACAAAATGCTTTCGTGATAATTTTATTATGTCAAGTCTCTGTGACATTTTAGAGTGTATTCTCCAAGTTTGATACAACTCGCTTAAGATTTGTCATTTCTGTATAAAATGGTGCAAAAATGAGTGATTTAAAACTTGAACACAGGAGCGTTATCAAATTTCTATCAAAAGAAGGCAATAATCCAAATGGGGAAAATAGCCCGTCCTATTTTCACGTTAAATTTTGGTGTAAGCAATTCAAATGGGACAAGGAGTCCATTCAGAATGACCCAAAGTGCGGAAGACCTTTTCAAGCATGAACACAGGAGCCCATAAAGAAAGTTGAAGATTTGGTGTTGACTGATCGCCGAGTGGCAGTTTCAGTTATTGCAAGAGAAGCAGGTATATGTTTTAAAAAATCGCTTATGAATATTTGGAAATGAGCGAGTTGTCAGCACGGTGAATTTCCAGGCTGCTCGCTACTGAACAAAAATTGTGTATGCGACAAATTTGCGAGGATAACTTGGCGGCTTTATCCCAAGATGAGGACTTCTTCTTTCAAATTGTAACTGGGGATGAGACCTGGGTACACCACTGGAATCCACCGATGAAACAAGAGTCCATGCAAAGGCTTCATAAGGGCTCTCCACCACCCAAGAAGGCGAAGACGCAATTCTCAGCGGGAAAAGTGATGGCTACAGTTTTCTACGATGCCGAAGGGATTTTGAGGGTTGAGTATAAACCAAGAGGGTCTACAATAACAGGGAACGTTTACAGAAATCAATAATCAATTTGAAAGCAGCTGTACGCGAGAAAAAACCTCACAATTTTGCCCAGAAAACGGTGCTCCTGCACGATAACTGCAGGGTGCGTAAAGCACGAATCGTTAAAGAAGCAATTAATGAATGCAGCTTTGAGGCATTACTACATCCACCGTACGATCCCACCTCGCCCCCTGTGACTATTATCTCTTTCCAAAACTCAAAAAACCATTTGAGACGACGTCGGGGTCGAACCTGGCCGAGGTCGGTGAGATTAGCGGGGAAAAATCTGAAAGTGCGCCTTCTGTCAGATAAGAAGTAAAGCCGTAGGTCCCGTGCCGCCGGCTTCGGTGGTCTAGTGGTTAGCGCATTTGCCTTTAGATCCGAGGGACGCGGGATCGAACCTGGCCAAGGTCGGCGAGTATTTTCTAGCGGGGAAAAATCTGAAAATGCGCCTTCTGTCGGATAAGAAGTAAAGTCGTAGGTCCCGTGCCACTGCGGTGTGTGACACGTAAAAAACCACTACTGGAGTTGGAATTACCCCAGATAGGCAAAGTTCTTAGTTAGGGTGTACAATGGGCCATATGGCCTAAGTGCATACAGATGCTTGAAAAACCGCGTCTTAGATCTCGCTCTTTCAAAGCAAGCAAGCAAGGTCCCGTGCCACTACTAGTGGGACACGTTAAAAATCACTACTGGAGTTGGAATTACCACAGAGAGGCAAAATTCTTAGTTAGGGTGTACAATAAGCCAATGATGGCTACAGTGCTTAGAGATGCTTGGAAAACCGCCTCCTAGATCTCGATCTTTCACATCAACAATCGACAGTCGAACCTCTACAATTCAATTTTTATTTATTATTCGAACTAGAAGTCTTTTCCCCAATGTTCATATTTGTATATCGATAAGTCGAATTTCAATAAATCGAATTTTTTATAAGTCAGAGCTTCTAATAATTCCCTAGGCCAGCTCTGCTATTAGTAAATATTTCTGTAACTCGAGTTTAAATTTCTCAGAAATAATTGCGGGTTTTCACCCTAACACTATGGTGATTTATGGTAGTCTTCCGGTCAATAACCATTTAGACTTTCGGCGGCGGCGACATGTCAATTAAACTTTAAATGGTGAAGTATAGCATCCATTGTAAATGTCGAACAGCGCATATTTTCCGTTCTTGTGTTATAATTAAGTTTAAATATGTATGTAAATTTTGAGCTATTTTTGATAACTCCAATTTTTGATAACTTATTTTTGATTTCCCTTCAACTTAGACTTATTGCGGTTCGGCTGTATATTATGAATTGCCTTTCCCATTGCCATAGTTTTGTTGTGTTATTTGCAATAATGTTTATAATGTCAATACATTTATATTATGCAACTCTAAAATATAAACAATAAAATAATTTGAAAGGTGGAATAACATAGAAACTTAAAACAAATGTGAATACTTCACTTTAAACCTTCACGTATTTCAACAAAAACTTAACTAATTATTTAATATTCATACAGTGTACTCCACTTCTCTTACTTTTGAAAAATTAATAATGTGCAAGAGGCGTAACCCTTTTAAATTATGTACTTAACAATTTAACATTTGTGACGTTCGTCTGTTTTGAATGTTAACGTGTTGCGTAGTTTGATGCATTTCGACCCTTTATGACGCGTGCTTGCCAGGGTCAACATCGAGTCAATTTGGATATGCATGGGGAGGTTTAGTCAGTCGCCTCTCAGCAAAGGAAGAATACGTTTCGAGTATGTTATTAATAATACATATTGTTGCTTTATGTCACTATCGTGGCTACTAGATTAGATAAAAACAAAAAGTTTAATAATTCAACGGTTTATAACGAAAAATTCAAAAAATTGAAAATATCTCTGAAAGTATCGATTTTATGTATAAGACAACAATTATACATTTTTTTGAGAATTAGCGTGCCAATTCAAAGGGATAAAACTTAAATTTGCACTGGTGTAAAAAACAGTTGCTCTTTTCATTTCCACTCCCTACTTACTTTGTTTCAAAATCATGGCTACTAGATTAGATAGAAACGAAAAGTTTAATTACTCCAATGGTTTGTAACGAAAAAGTAAAAATATCTCTGAAAATATCGATCTTCGGTATAGGACGATATTCATAAAACTTGTAGTGAATCAACGTGCCAATTTAATAATATAATAATATACAGAGTGTTCCATTATAAAAATTGAGAAAATGCATTTTGAAATATATTAATTTTGCACTGGTGTAATAAACATCATGTATAATAAAATTAATTTGTGGTGGTTGTGTCGCTTTAGTACATCACGTGGCTACATAACTGCAAAATATGTAATCTTGATTAATCGTAATTCATTCGTTAAATCTTGCGCCGACCACAATTTTTACATTCTCTAGATAATCTCGGCAACGCCTTGTCCAAAATCAAGAAGCAGGAGATCGCTGGCGAAATAATTGTACGCTCAATACGTTCTATTTAAAAAATAATACCTCGAAGATGCTCCGCTGTAGCGAGTCACCCTGTATTTTTAAAAATATCTATATAGTATGCGCATTTTGGAACTACATCACTTAAAAGAAGAAAACTTCCAAATCGTTTTACCAATACCAATATTGGACTTTGGCGTACTAATGAGCAACCCTGTATATTTCTCAGACAGTGGGCTTCTAGTTGGATAACTCTAATATACAGTGCGGCCGTGAAATGTTTCGAACGACTTGATATTTCTTCACAAAATTTTGTGTGCTATAGTGGGAGGCTAAATACTACTTTTAGCCCATATTTAAATTTTAGAACTTTCAAAATCGCGGCTAGGCGCCATCTTGAACTATTTTTTAAATGGCAATGGGGGTCGACTACACCTCATTTGAAAGGTATTTTAATTCTGTGTCTGATTATTGAGTTTCATAAAAAATATTCATCCAGAAAAAAATGACAGATGGTTGAAAATACCAGGTTTATGGAAAAAACTAAGAATTAAAGCAAAAAAGGTATGCTTTCGAAATGTTCACCATTGAAGAATGAAGGAGAAGAAGATTTTAAAACACAACAAAACTTATTTTATACAACAAAAACTGAATAGTAATACTATTTTAATAAATGTTCAAAGTGCGCTCGTTGAACTTCTTCAATAGAAAATCCTATTTAATATCTCTTCCTGTACTTTCTGGAAAGTTTCAACTCCGATATTTGCACAAACCTCTGTTATTTTACGTCGTAAATCCAGATGAAAAACTTTCGATTTTAGATACCCCCAAAAAAAGTCCAACAGAGTCAGGCCAGGGGATCGCGGAGGCCATTCTGTTAGACCACGACGACCAATCCATCGTTGAGGATACGTTGCATTGAGATACTTGCGAACTTGTCTGCTAGAATGCGGAGGAGCGTCATCTTGCTGGAATATGATATCCATGTCAAATTCGTTCGGATTATTTTCAGCAATCTCAACTATTAACGGATGGATGAGGTTTTCCAGCATGTTCAAGTACAATTCCCCAGTAAAATTTCCGTAAATAAATAAGGGACCTACGATATGATCAACAAAGTATTCCTATCCACACATTCAATTTTTGCTGAAATTGAGTGTGACTTTCCCGGAAAACATGGGGATTTTCATCGCACCAATGTCTTACATTTTGTCAGTTAATAAACTAATTTTAAAAATGTGCATTCGTCACTAAAACAGATATTGCGAAAATAGGATGGGTTTCTTGCAATGGTTTGGGTCATGATCATGTCCAGATCATCTTCAATCAACTGGTGTAAAATATTTATTTTGTATGGATGGAACTTACGCCGTTTTAAAAATTTTCTGACAGTGGTTGCCGATACATCACATATCGCAGCTACGTGTGAAGTTGATTGCTGAGAATGTACTACCATTTCAGCGACTATCTCAATTTGCATGTCTTCTGACATTGCGGGTCGTCCAGGGGTTTTCCTATTTTGCACACTTCCAGTGTTAATAACTTTTTGCACAAGTTCTCTTGAATACGTCCTAGAAATCGGACGGTTGTTTTGCTTAATATCAGAACTCGATAATTTGGAAGTCTGTCATTTGGTTTTGAATATATATAATTTTTTCAAAATATAGTATTATATTCTACTCAAAGAGACCTTTTAAGTGAGGTGTCTCTCGACCTCCATTGCCATTTACAAAAGTAGTTCAAGATGGCGCCTAGCCGCCATTTTGAAAGTTATAGAATTTAAATATGGGCTAAAAAGTAGTATTTAGCTTCTCATTAAAACACAAAATTTTGTGAAGAAATATGAAGTCGTTCAAAAGTTAGTAGGGGGGGGGGCACATTTTACGACCGCACTGTATAAACTGCAGACTGCAGCCGATTTTCAGCGGCGTTCATAAAAACTCAAGGAGGAATGTGTTCCCTCGTTATTCAAAAACAACTTACTTAAATTTAAGTAAATTCACAGCTCAACTTATAGTATTGTCGAAGGTAGGCAAACATTAGTCTGTTGAAATAAAAGAATGTGTGATTTTGGTTGTCATGCTATATGAATGCTGGGTTGCGTGGAATTTTAAGCGGGAACAACTTAGTGGTCGATCCTGTATTTAGAATACCATTAATCAGTGGTAGCATTTAATTTCACGATTTATAATTTAATACTGCTCAAATAACTTTTAAATTTTCCAATTGTTTTAATAATTCATTGAAAGACGACTTGACTTTTATGTAATTATGTAAAAAATATGCATTTGGCTTAACAATACATATCGTTACAATAATGCTTTTGACTGGTTTAATCGCCCAACAAACTAATTTACAACAACTAGTAATTTATTGATTGATTGTAGGAACTTGCAGAAAACATTAACATCCAAACCTTTTGATTGCGACAAATTTGCTCAGAGAGATTCGTATCTTTTCCATATAGTTTTCAGTTGCTACTGATCAATTTTATATAATGTAATTTGAAAATTAAGTAGCTCTGTCATTATGTCAATATCTGATTCTGATACCTTAATGGTTTCTTCACTGGAATCCAATAGGATTTGCGATTATCTGAGATGTGCGATTTGCATAAAACTGTCCATCGGTTCTAAATAAGGAAGCCCCACATAGTGAGAGCTTCAGTTTAACTATTTTTAAGCAGTATTGACTTTATTTATTCTATTTATATCTGATTTATACATGCATTAGAATTACCTATCGGACAGTTCAATATCACATAAGTAAAGTACCTACCCAGTTATTCGCCAACGCTGTTGCTACGTGATTTAATTTATCCCCTTATATCCTTGCCATTTCTACCATTACCTAACAAAGGCAGAATATGTAATACTGCACCAAGTAAACAACACAATTTAAAAAACTGTAACAGTATGCAATAATAATATCATTTAAGTAAGCATTATTTGAAGGTTAATATTAACTGAAAGGGTATATAAATACGGAAGTGGTTGTACACCAGCATCATACAGTTCGCTCTACAACTATTGCTAACATCTCCTTCAACATGCTTTATCTGGTAAAACATACAATTTCTATGGGAGTCCTCAAATAATGTTTTCTTTTTTTAGGTAGCTGTTCTTTTACTGGCTGCATCGGTAGCCCAAGCTTTGCCCTGCTGCGGAATCGCTCTTGTAGGACCTGGTGCACCTGGAGCAGTGGTCCAAGGTCCCAGCGCCCAGGGTACTGCTTTAGGACCCGATGGTTCGGTAGTATCTGGAATTGCTGCAGGTGGTGCAGTAGTTGCTGCCCCAAGACCTGGAGGAGTCGTTACTGGTGCGGTGGCGCCTGGAGGAATTGCACTTACCGGACTCGGTCTTGGACACGGAATCTGGTAGGCTGTTTCGAAGAATTTAAATACTAATTCCTCCATTTCTGAAGTGTTACATTATACAAATTGTAGATATATCGAAATAAAAAATAGTGCGATGAACTCAATTAGTGGTTAATTATTGATCAAATTCTTCCGTAGCGATCGCATTCGGTACTTAATTAGCCCTTCAGTATCATGTGACAATGTAAAAGTGCATGTTAATTAAAAGGAAACTGGTTGAGGGGCGTAAACTGTGTAACACAGCGTATGCGTTAAGCGACAATAAAACTTGACGACCTCGCAGAATAGCGTGATCTTATAGCATAACGGTGAAGTATGTGTGAAAAATATACCATAAAAAAATGTTTTCCAATGAACGATGTTAATTAAAAAGTAAAAGAAATCACAAAGGAATTCTTATCGATGCCACGCCTGTTATGCGCTATATAAATGTAAGTCGACGTTGAAATGGTGCATTTTATTATTGACAGTTGTTAAATTAAATGATACGAGCAAAGTACAATAAGGAACAATAAATGATCATGTCAAAGTATTAAAAGCCAAACAATTAATTGCATTTTATCGGCATTCTTTGTGGAAACAAATTTGATTTTGTTAATCTTTGTTCTTTTTTGTAAATAGGGTGTAATTTGTTGTATTAAGTATATGCCAATCTTTGTTTGCTGGTTCTCTTGACATCTTCATAAATTTTATGTTGAATTATTTTTTGAAATATTTGTTAACAATACTTCGTTTTTGTAGATTTTTAAATTAAGAACAATGGGCTTTATTAAAAATAATTCTTATTATTACCTGGTAATTACATATCAAATTATTGTATTACATTTAAACTACCGAGAAACTTTTTGCAACCATTTTAAACGAAAGTCAGGGTTGTCGTTGCATTACAAACATAAAGGTGAGGTCCGTAGACTTTTAATTAATTTTACTATTAGTGTCGGGTACTTAAATATCAAACTATTGTTTAAATTTAAACAATCAGGAGTCTTTTTTCGAGAACTTTCAATCAAACTGGGTTGTCGTTGGATTACAAAAATAAGCTCAGCAAAAAGAAAAATTAAATTAAACACAATGGGCGTTTGTAAAATTAATTTTCATTATTATCTGGCAATTAGTTATGAAATTACTGTATTAAATTTAAACAATGAGAGCACTTTTGCAAAAACGTTATACCAAATTGCGGATTGTTGTTAGGTTACAAAGATTAAGGTGATCACGTAATTAGTTAACAAAAAAATATTTTTAATAAAATTGGCTACTCAAATACCAACTTATTGTGTCAAATTTAAACAATCAGGAGACATTTTACGAAAACGTTAAACCAAACTTTGGGTTGTCGTTGGATTACAGAGATTAAGTCAAACAAAAAATAATAATTAAATTAAATAGGAAGGGCGTTCGCGAAATTAATTTTTATTACTATCTGGTAATTAAACATCAAATTGTTGTGTTAAAATCAAACTTTGAAGACAACTTTTGTCAAAATGTTAAAAAACAGTGTTACTTATCGTTAGGTTACAAACATTGTATTGAATCTCTAGATTTCTAAATGAAGTACAATGGGCGTTAGTCAAAATAACTTTATTATTATCTGGTAATATAATATCAAGGTACTGTATTAAATGTCAAAAATCAAAGAACTTTTCGCAAAAACGTCAAACCAAAGTGTAGGTTGTCGTTGAATTACAAAAATTAAGTTTAGAATTCAAAAGATTAAGCTCGACCTATCCAGTTTTAAATATAAAGCAATGGACTATAGCAAACATATTTTTTCTTATATTTACTCGTATATTATGTTGTGTAGGAGTTTAACTTTGAGAGCCATTTTTGCCAAATTGCCAAACAATACGAGTTATCGTTAGATTACAGAGATAAAATTAAACGCGCAGTTTTATAAATAAATGCCAACTTAGCAATTGAATATCAAATTATCGTATTAAATTTGAACAGCCAGGATGCATTTCGTAAAAACGCTAAATTAACATCTGGGTTTTCGTTGAATCACAAAAATTAAGTCTTTGAATTCGAAAGTTAAGCTCGCCCATCTATTTTTAAATAAAAATGAATGCACTATAGTAAAAATATTTTTGATTATAATCTATTCAGGATTGATTTGCCATTTAGTAGGCTGTGGAAATCTGGGGGAATGTGTGGTACCAATGAAATTTTTCAATTAATTAAGTTGGGTTATGCTAGTTTTTCTTGGTGGAGGTTATATTTTTTTTAAACCAGGCAATGTTGCCAGTGGAGTTTGTTTGTTCATTTAACGTCCGCCTATTTCTGCTCAATATTGGTTTATAATACTTAGATATAATAATGATTTCATTATAAATAAAATAATAACTATAATTTACATGTTGTTGTAACACATTCCAAATACATATTGCTGTTCTTTTTACACGAGAATTCTGAACTCAAATCGTATGTATACAGAGCATACTCCACGCCATTCTTTGTTGACCTATATTTAGGTCTTGCAGCAAATTAAGAAGAATTAACGTCCATGCCGCTCATGTTTCAAATTGATATTATGGTAGTCCAGTGGTTGACTGTTTGCCTCTGATGCTAAGAGACCCAAATTCGTATTCCACTGAGGTCAGTGTTTTTCTCCGGCGAGATAAAAACTGTAAAACACTCATTCACCATGTAGATGCCAAAAGAATATCCCCTACCCTATTCCACCTTCATGATATTACTAGAAGTATCTGAATCATCGGCACCCTCCGATTCTGAATCAGATTCTCCAACTGAAATATTGATAGGAAGAATATTTTCAAACGATAGATTTCCCAAATGTTTTGTCCAGTCTTCCGAAATAAGTTTTTCACAATGCCCACAGAAATTTTGCCACATGTCGGGGATACATTTTGAAAGAGCCTCAGGCCATAAATTTGCAACCTTGTCTTTCGATTTTGGCTGCGAATTTATGTGCTTATTGTAATAGGTCTTACAAAACCCCCACGCCATTTCAATTGGGTTGTATTGACGATGGTATGGAGGCAATCGAAGAACCTGATATTTGCGCTTTTTCAAAATTTCGTGAGTTACGTATCTTTTATTTCCGTCTGCTGTAAAAGGTTTAATTAACTCCCAAAGTTTTTTCTTAGTAATTTTGTCCTAAATTTCGACATTGTGGTGGCTAATCAACAATTCCTGCAATACACCTTTTTTGCAAGAAAATGTGGGCGGCTTGTCAAACTGCACTGAATGATACGGTGCGTTGTCCATAACCACGACACATTTTCCTTGCAACTTGTGCAAAGCAGGAATCAGCTGATTAACCAATCAATTTTGAAAAATTTCTCCATTCATAGTTTTCTGATAGTCCCTGTCGTTGTTCTTTGAGTTTAGTAACATGTTGCATCCTTCCAAAAAGCCTAAATTACATCCCGCATTCAAAATCGTGAACCTCTTCCCCTCACTTTTAATTTTGGCTGGGTTACTTTTAAGATCAGTTTCGTGTACCCATTGACAACTCGCGGATCCATTTTGGTAGATCCACGTTTCGTCTAGGTACACGAATGTCACATTTTCACTAGATTTCTACAGTATGGTGGGTTGCCTAACCTCTCTCCTTAGCCGCCTTAAAAAGTTCAAGCTTATGGAGTGTGTATTCGATGCTCAAGTGCATGCTTAATAATGAGTGATCAATTTGGTGCTTTAATATTTTAAACTGTAATATTAGCAGCACTGCATATGTGACAACCGTCTTTTATGTGACAGTTGTGTAGATTAGTTTATTACAAAACAACATGGCACATTTAACATCCCAAGAACGTTGCGAAATTATTAAACTTTATTATCAGAGACAACGCTCTGTAAAGGAAACGTGGCGTGGGCTACGTGCACTCTATGGTCCTCATAATCGACCAAGCGAACAAACAATTCGTAATGTTGTGACGAAATTTGAACGTGAGTTTACGTTGCTGGATAATCCCATAACAAATCGTGTAAGAAATGTGAGAAATGCAGACAACATTGAAGCTGTAAGACAAAGTGTTCGTGATCATCCAAATCTGTCTGTTAGACGTCGTGCTCAGCAACTGGACCTTACATATGGATCAACTTGGACGATTTTACGGAAGGATTTGCGTATGCACCCATACAAAATCCAACTAGTGCAAGAACTGAAGCCACCTGATCATGGTCTTCGTCGTGGTTTTTCTGCTTGGGCATTAGAACAGCTGACTGCAGATCCATTTTTTATCGTACTGTGATGTTCAGCGATGAGGCTCATTTTTGGTTAAACGGCTATGTGAACAAACAGAACTGCCGGATTTGGAGCGAGAGGAATCCTCATGAATATGAAGAAAGACCTTTGCATCCGGAGAAAGTTACAGTGTGGTGTGCCATTCATGCCGGTGGTGTCATTGGACCGTATTTCTTCGAAAATGCTCAAGAACAGCATGTCACCGTAAATGGAGTTCGTTATCGGGAAATGTTAAACGAATATTTCTTCCCAATTGTTGTTGCAAACAATCTGGAAGAACTCTGGTTCCAACAGGATGGCGCTACGTGCCATACCTCTAACGAAACCATCGCTTTACTGCGAGGTCAATTTGGTGATAACGTTATTTCAAGAAATGGTCCTGTGAATTATCCGCCAAGATCTTGTGACTTAACGCCGTGTGACTTCTTCCTATGGGGGTATGTGAAGTCGAAGGTCTATTCTAACAATCCACAAACAATAGAGAATTTAAAAATCAATATCCGAGCTGTTATTCGTGATATACCGGCCGCAATGTGTGAAAACGTAATGAGCAGTTGGACAGATCGAATACGCCATTGTCAACAAAGTCGTGGTGGACATTTGACTGATATTATTTTCAAAACATAATTGTAATAAAATACTCTTTCGAATAAACGCTAAACA
The DNA here is from genome assembly GCA_014611495.1 of Limonius californicus. Classification (NCBI taxonomy): domain Eukaryota; kingdom Metazoa; phylum Arthropoda; class Insecta; order Coleoptera; family Elateridae; genus Limonius; species Limonius californicus. The sequence continues at coordinate 39,853 of JABXWE010001999.1, read as the reverse complement.
TTTTCTGTTGCTGAACAATTTTTGCGTTTTAGTTCACTTTAAAATCCTAAAGCATCCATTTGATCACCCCTTATAAAAGAAGGAATAGACGTAAGGAAATATTTAAAGTTGGTCCCTTTTTTGAAGAAACAGTCAGTGGTTCATAGAGCCAAGAAGTCAAAGGTGTTGACACATAACCAGATTACGATATTTTTGGAAAAAGCTAATGACGAAAGTTATTTACTGTGGAAGGTAAATATAAACAAAGTTCCCTTATGAATTGTGTAATTTATTGTTGTTTGTTTAGGTAGTTTTGATTATGGGAATATCGGGGGCCATGCGACGTGATGAGTTAACAAAAATGACCATTGAAGACAATCAGGACCGTAACGATGTTCTAATAGTGACTGTTCCCGGTACTAAAACGGACATAAATCGCACTTTCACCATTACGAATCCAGAGTACATAAGACTTTATCACAAATATGCTGCCCTACGCCCGAAACATGTTACCAGTCGTCGACTATTTTTGAGATACGAGCTAGGAAGGTGCCGTGCACAAGTTATTGGGGTAGGTACGTACGAAAATGTTCATGGCAACCGATTGTTTATCAATGACGCGTTTGTCAAATCAAATACTCATAAATATTGGCGTTTGTTAGTGTTGGTCCTAAAATAAGTGTTAAGAACGGTATGTTGAAGTAATCTTGTGGTGTCTCTAGTGTATAATGAGTGCAAAATTCGATTTAATTGTAAGTTTTCTGAATAACCAAATCCGCTAGAGCGTTGCCATGGCAACTTTAAGTACTAGGCTACTAAAATAGCATTTTGCGGACTCTAGTCGGTTTCCAAAGTAATCATTTTGGAGAGCGAATACAAAAAACTTACTTTACAAACGAACTTAAGTTACTTTATGTTCGACTCAATCATAATAGGTTGATCTATGACACTGTTGAGAATCCATAAGCTGTCACTTTATTGGACTAGTCCATAATGATAAAGTAATTTGGACTCCTGTCAGTGTCAAATTATTTGAAAATTAAACTTCAAAATAACGATTTATTTTAAACAAGAAATACACAAAACGTAATTTTTTCATTTTCTTGGCTTTATGCCCTTCTCCTTTTCTCTTGAGATACGGAATGAGGCTCGGAAATTTGCTAATATCTATTCCCTCATTGATATTTATCGTTGAACGTAACATAGAGTACTTACTCCATAAAGAACTTTTATAAGAAACCAACTCACTATTGAAATAAGCCAATATATTATCCTCTGTGGTAGAATTAATTTTTTCCCGCAAGCACCACAGTCGGTAATCCTTGTAAGCGCTTTCGTATAGAGTTTTGGATTTGCTGGGTAAAAGCATTTCTCTCGCACTCGATGCTATTTGTCTTATGTTGTCTGAAATTTCCATTTCTTCTGGTAGATCCATTTTTAAACTACCAGAACCAATTAATAATTATTTAATCGACGCTTTCTGACACATTTACAAATTTCAAACATCTACGTATCTATGACAACGCAGAAGGCACACTATATAATATTTTCTATTGCAAATTTCACTAAATAAAATATATTTTCCTAGACATTTTTTGAATCGAACATAAAGCTAAGTATGTTACTCGTACATAATCAGACTTAATTAACTCTTCTTTATTACTGGCCTCGCGCGCAAGCGCGCTCTGCCAATAAACTCGACTCGTCCAATAAAGTCTTAGATTATGTACTTGTTACATAAATAGCTATTATAGCCGGACTAAATTAACATAGGACCTTACAGGGCTTTGTCGGGACTAAGTAATTTTGTACTTTATGACCGAACTTACTTAGTAACCGATTTCTTTATAAGGGAGATTGTCTCGTAACTTTAACTTTTCAGGTTTCTAAGTTTTTTTTTTTGACATCTGAGTATAGCATTGCTACTTGTAGGAAGTACTAAAGAAAGGTGTAAATTTGCAAGAACAGCCGCAAAATCAAAAATCCTGGCCAGTACACTATTGGCAAAACGCTGGCAAAATATTTTTTGCCTAATTAGGGTCAATATATATTTATTATTATTAATTATTATATATTATATTTATTATTCTATGAAATGGAAAACTTAATCAAAGTATTTAAAAATATATGCATTTCTTATAAAAAGCCATGCAAAACACCATGGCAAAGGCTAAAATTTATTAAACAGATTTTATGTTTGTACCATTTTCTTCTGGTAGGTAATACTGTACCATATAACGACGCAAAACGTCATTGATATTAAAGATGTAGTGATAAAGTTCAAGATTTTGCCAATAAATTTCTACGTAATTACGCTAGTTTCGGAAATAACTGCTGCAAAAGCAAAGGGACAGTAATGACACCCAGGGACAGCAATGACACGTAAAGGGACAGTAATGACATTTATGCGCAGTTGGCTATAATTACTGTTTTTTGGGGGGTTGTTGTTTGTCTATTAGTTCTTTGTTGTCGTTTTTTATACTTTTCAGCCCTTGAAGTCTGAAGTTTAAGGTTCTTTTCTAATAGTTTAACTTGTGCCTTCAATTTTTTTGTCTTTTCGGTGCTACGAGTTTTTTGGTCTAATACAACTTGTGTTGATGGGGATCGAGGTGGAGAAACTGGTGGTGGAATCTGGTGGGGTGTTGACACTCATAAATTTTATTTGTTCACGATGTTTCCTTTGGTTTTTATTCCACTTTTTTCTTTGCCGTCTCTTTTCTCTTTCAGTCATACCGTTAATAAATGTTATTTTGCCAGCAGCTTTCTTCTTCCTTTCTCTTTCTGTTTCAAGATATAATTGATGTTTTTGATTATTATTTCAAATTTTCTGTCTTTGTTTTCTTTTTTCTCTCGATTCTTTCTTCTTCTTTCTTCGTCAGATATTAACTTTCCTTTTGTTTTCTTCATAATTTTTTCTACAGTTTTACGATTTTTTATTACTTTACGTTTCTTTATGGCTTTGCTGGAATTGATATCTTCATTGTTTAGTACGTCAAGAATATTTCGTATTAGCAAGGCATTTTCCTTGCTAGTGGTTTCCTCATTTGCTTCCACAATATTTTATGTCTCGGTAATCTTTCTTGTGAAACTCGTTTCTGAAGTACTAACATTAGTTCCCGGTTTGTCAGTATTTTTCACAAAATCAGCTTCCTTTTTTTTGTTTTTTTGATAATAACGTTGGTGCTCTCTATGTTTTTTGCTTTCGCACTTTGCTTGTTTTAAGTTTATATCTTAAAGCTTCTACATCAATGTTACCAGTGGCCATAGTTTCTGTAACAAAACCATTTCTTACCGAAAACCCAGTCTAAAATTTTTTGTTTAAGTTTAGGAATTCTTCACGCGATATTGTGCTGGTAGGTTTGAAACACGAGCGTGTAAAAGACTCAAAATATATTTAAGTAAATATCCGAATAAAGACTGATTGTCAATTCTGTTCCTCAAGGTGTCATTCCTGTCCCCTTTTATACAGAAAACGGGGACAGCAATGACTAAAAAGTGGACAGAAATCACAGGGACTGTAGTGACATTTTAGCACTATTTATTTTGTTGCTTAAAAGTGAGGTTATAGTTCAGAATTATGAATATGCTATGGTTAATTATGCTCCTAGTGAATTCTAAATGTATCTATGTAATAAATAAAAATATACGACATATCTGATCTGCCACCCGGGACAGCATTGACTTAAAAATAAGAATTGACTTACATTTTTGCTATTCGCCGATGATTTCCACAGAAACGCACTGCAGCAATCGTATTGTTAGCTTACAACCTCAAACTAAACTTCGTTGCTAACAAAACTATGCAAAGACGAACACCGAAGGCGCCATATATTGAAACTTAAGGCACGTTTACATCTGACATTTGTATCCGGACATATATGTTTACTGTCAGACACAAAATCGCACTGACTGTTTACACTTACGCGGAAAACTGATATAACTTACATGAATTTTATGTATGAGATATGTATCTGAGATCGCACACATCTTCTATTTTGCAATAACTGTATATACTGTTTACATATACCATATGCGTATTTATGTCGTACATATCTCCCAAAGTTCAAATCTCATTCTCTTCATGATGTCACCTTCAAAGTGCAAAGTAGCTGCAAGTGTGATTATTATTGATTCTTTATTGATGACAAGAAAAAAGAAGAAAAAACGTTCCGTGTGGGTTCGCAACTGGATTTTGCGACGAGAAGCACATGGTGCTTATAGCCAGTTAATGTCTGAACTCAGAATAGAAGACCCAGCACAATTTGCAAATTTTTTAAGAATGAGACCTACAGATTTTGAGAAATTAATTTGTAGAATTAGTCCACTTGTGTCAAAGCAAGACACCAAATTCAGAAAAGCTATAAGTGTGCAAGAACGCCTAGCTGTAACTTTACGATTTTTAGCATCAGGTAGGAGTTAATTAATAAAAAAAATATTTTAACATAATATTTATTACAAAATAATTTACAAATTATACCTATGTATATTTTGTACAGGTGATTCCTATGGTAGCCTAAGCTATTTGTTTAGAATACCAAAATGCACAATAAGTTTGATCGTTCCTGAAGTCTGTAGTGCACTTATTTCTACTTTAAAGAAGGATTACATGTCGGTAAGATTTAAATAATTACTTTCGTTCTGTATGTATGATGCTAAAGATTGTGAGGATTGATGATTTGTTGTATACTGTTGTGAAGTATTCGACTGGTCTGATTGGTCAGAAACTGAAATAACGGAGCATGGATTACTATAGATGATGCTTGAGTGAGCGTTTGAAAGTTGCTCTTCTTCTTCATTTACATCAATTATTATCTGCTGTATTTTTCTCTTTATTTTTTTACGCAAAGAGTCAGAATTTAGAGTTCTCAATTCAGATGCTATATATTTTCCAAAAATGTCATACTGGTCCTCTACTTCAGACAAAGTGCGTAAAGCCTTTTCCATTAGTACATCATTTGGTTTTTCCACTTCCGTTTTCTGTTTCTTTCTAGGGCCTTTTTTCAATATTAACACTCATATTCTCATCAAGCTTGTTAACAGTATTCATTCCATCGCCTTGTTGTGCTACATTTTGAGTGTCATTGTATCCCTCATCATTTCCAATGTTTTCCGAGACATCTTCCTAAAAAAAATATTTAAATCATTATTAGTCAAAATAAATTACGCTTAACACATATATTTTAAAGGCACCTTCTACACAAGAAGAATGGCATCGTGTCAGCAAGATTTTTGAATCAAAGTGGAACTTCCCAAAATGTTTAGGCGCTGTGGATGGTAAACATGTCGTTATTCAAGCGCCTTCGAACTCCGGCAGTTATTATTTTAACTACAAAGGATGTCATAGTGTCGTTTTAATGGCAGTTGTGGACGCTGAATATAAATTCCTCATTGTTACAGTTGGCAGCAACGGAAGAGTTTCTGATGGGGGTGTTTTCAGAGCAACCGGAGTTTCACATTACATTGAAAATGAAGCAAGTAGTCTAGAGAAAACACCTCTTCAAGGCAGAAAATTACATGTTCCCCATGTTTTTGTGGCGGATGATGCTTTCCCTCTTCAGCCACATATAATGAAACCATATGCATTTCATAGTCAAGGTTCCATGAGAGTTTTTAACTACAGACTTTCCAGAGCGAGAAGAATAGTGGAAAATGCATTTGGTATTATGTCTAGCGTCTTTAGAGTTCTTAGAAAACCTATTCTTCTTAACCCTGAGCGTGTGGATTGTATAACTTTAGCTATTTGTTGTTTGCATAATTTTTTATTATCTGAAAAATCTTCTGCAAATGTATACGCTCCAGAAGGAACATTTGACCGAGAAAATACAGAAACTGGTGAAGTACAACAAGGAACTTGGCGAAATGATGAAATGCCATCAGAAAATCTACTGCCACTACAACATCAAGGAAGTAATAATTATTCAAATAACGCCAAAGAAATTCGAGAAGAGTTTAGAGAATATTTTGTTAGTCCCCAAGGAGAAGTTCCTTGGCAATACAAGTAGTGTTCATAAAGCATTTTATGTAAAATTGTGCACAATAAACAAAATAAATAAAAAGTTATATTTTACTACTTACTGTTGGAATATTTCCTGCAGCCGACCTGCACAATGAACCTCCTTGTAAAAACGATAGTGATTTAAAGTAAGGCCACTTTGAAATATATAAATCATCGACCCATCTCCTGAGTGCTTTTTTTGGCTTTTTTAAGTTCGCTATTAAATTGGTTCCTCAAATTATGGATTTTTCTCGATATTTCTTCCGTCGTTGTTGCAAACTTTCCTGCCATTTCGGTTAAAGCATCTTGCTTCATAATTCTATTCTTGTACTCTTTACATTTAACATCCCATAATTCAGGTTTGTTATGATAAATGTTAATTAATTCGTCAATTTCCAATTTTAACCACTCTTTCTTTTCATCACTCATGGTGATATTTTTATAATTTATAGCACGACACTCGACACAAAAGTAGACGGCTAGTCAACTACTGAGATTTCTGTCAGCAAGTCTGAATTTGTATCGAAATAGGTGTTTACACCTGTTCATATAGAAGTGTAGGGATATATTGCTGACACTTTATACATATATCTCAGACAAAAATTCTGCATCGTTTACATTAGTCACTACTGCTATCTGACATAAATATCACGTAATAAGTGTCAGATGTAAACGTGCCTTTACAGCAAGAAACAGACGCGGGACAGTAGTGACTATAAAATGGCAGGGACAAACTTCTTTTTTTATTCAACATTTAATTCCTTTAATAAAAAATCAATTAGTTTTAAGTTGGCGCAGTATTAAGAAAACAAAACATTATTTTTAATTGCACACAAAATGGATGTTACTATTGTAGAATTAATCTTGAACGTATAAACGAAGAGATGGGGACAGGGACAGTAATGACATTTTGGGTGTTTGCCGACTTGCCACAAGTATATTTATGAAAATATAATAAATTTTATTCATGGTCCATGCAGAATGACAACGCCTTATTGAAAAAACAAATCAATAGTGCACAATTCGATTGTAAAAAGTAAAAAAAAAGTGCCGGGGACATGAAAATCAAAGTTACCAGAGAATCTCTCATAAGCGGACTGCACTGTATATCGTTTGGAAGTATACCTTTAAAGGGCATTTTTGTAAGAATTTGAGATAACAGTAAGACTTTTCGTTGCGTTATAAACGTCAAGCTGGACCTATAAACTTTTAAATGAAAAACAGTAGGCGTTAGTAATAATACTTTCGAATATATTTAAATTATATTTAACAATGACAGCAACTTTAACCAGAAGCTTTAATACTATGATTTATCGTAGGATTACAACGATTGTATTAAATCCGTAGATATAAAAATAAGTAATGGGAATTAATAATAGTTTTAGTTAGTATTTTGTAATTAAATCTCTAATTATTGTGTTAAATTTAACTAGTAGGAGATTTTTTCACAAAATTGAGTTGTCGTTGGATTACAAAAAATAAGCTTTTTTTTCTCATCTATTCATACTACCGTTCCCCCCCTACCGGAACCGCTTTCGCATTACTTCAGGGGTTGCGGGTGTCCCTTACCCACTAATCATTCATGCAGCATTCTCCCTAAACTTAACTAAGCGAATTGCGGTCGCCCCAGCTGAGATTCGAAACCACAGCGGAACGACTACAATTCGTGTGGCCTCGAGTGGCAACGCGTTGCCGCACTAGACCACCGAGGCCCCTACAAAAAATACGCTGGAGTTATGAATTCTTAAAGGAAATACCACAGGCGTTAGTAAAAGTATTTTTTAGTGTATTTAAATGATATTGTATTGAAATTTAAGCGGGAGAGGCATTTTTGGCAAAATGTTAAAACAGTTTGTGTTATAGCTATACATTACAAAGAATAAGCTGAATCCACGATTTTTGAAATAATTAACAATTTGGTGTTAGGAACGATATTTTCTATTATATTTATATTATATCCTTCTGAGATTTAACTTTGAGGGGTATTTGTTCCAGAAGTTGAAATAATAGTATGATTTATGTTTGGATTACAAAGTCTAAAAACATGGTCGTTAGCAAAAATATATTATATTGTATTGTTTGTTTAAATTTGAGAAGAAATGTAGTCAAAATGTTCAATCACAATGTGAGTTATTGCTGTATTACAAAGATTATGGTAATTTCATTTATAAACAAAGAACAATGGGTATTAGTCAAAATTATTTTCATTATTATCTGGTAATGAAATTTCCAATTATTGTAAGGTGAAGGTAAGCTCTACAGATTTTTAAATACAGAACAATGAGTGTTAGTAAAAATAATTCTTATTACTATATGGGAACTTAATGTCAAATTATCGTGTTAAACTGAAAGTGTTTCAATAGACACCGAGGTGAGCCAGATTCTCATAAATGTAAGGCACAATAAGATGATAATATATTTGCTGATTTTCCCCCATTTTGCCCTTTTTGTGCTCTACATTACATACAATATATTTAATACTAATAATATTACAATTTTCTCAAATTCTCATTAAACTATATTTCTATTATATAATAATATTAATATTTTCATACTTTAACCGTGTAGGTAGTTGCAAAGGTGGGCATGGGTGTTTTAGGTGTGCCTAGGTCTATTCTTTCTACGTGTACCCACGTACAAGTCTCTAAAAGACTATTTCGATCGATTTTCATTTTTATATTTCGCCTTCCTTTTTTAATTTTCCTATCTACTTTCTGATTATTTTATGGTTGGTATGTATTTTACTTTTGCCCATGAATTTTAATGCTTAAATTCCTTCCGCTCCTTTTTACTAAACAAATTTGTAATGCACAATCGTAACCGGTGATCTTGATGAAGGCCGACCCCGTTGGCATAATGTGTTATCAATAATTATTATTAAAATATTTTGGAATGTTGTTAAAATATACTTAATTAAAACGGTGCTAAAATTCCAAGGTTTTCAACTACGAACATTTCTTTCGCTTTTTGTTTAAAATATGGTTTATTGTATTTATAATAAATCAATAAACCTTGTACTACTATCAGCATCATAAAAAATAGAACATTAGTGGACACAATATTAGGTAGCACTATAAGTCCCATTAATTTGTGTAAAATTTGCCGCGGAATTTTATGGAGCATTAACCCTACATACTTTTGACTTCTTAAAATCCAAAGAAGTACCTAGGTTAGAACATTTTTCCTAACATAATACGGACCACGATTCTAAAATCTCAGTATTTAAATAAATACAAAAACTAATATTGCTTATAAACTATTGACTTATTTTCAGAACATATTAGTTATCTAATATTTAATATTTATAACGAAAATCACAACAGCCTCTAAAAAAAAATATAGAAGACGCTTAGAACGAATGCGGTTTCCTTCTTCTTCGACTAATTTATCTTTTACGAGACGTAGCGACCTTCCCTCATGCCTGTGCACCGCGTTTAAAGTAGCACAGACATAGAGGACCTACAGCGCTACAAATCACGGGAAGCGTAAACACTTCTACTCCAGAGAAGATCTACTAGGTAGAATACCCCTCTTGTTTGCTACTGCCTTGAAAACACAAACGGCCGTTATAAATCCGACGGTACTGGGAATTGAACCGCAGATCTTCAGCGTAGAAGTTTAACACACTAACCTCTAGCCCACGACCGTCTCCCGTAATGCGGTTTGCATTAGAATATTTATTTGGTAATTGCCGAAATCAGAAAAAATAACTTGTTAGTTACGTAATTTTATGTATTTATTATACAAATAGATCATTTTATAGTAGTAGTAAATACCTGACGGTGCCGGTTTTATGAACTTGGCCTTTAATTTGGCGATCGCTCTATTGTTTCATTTAATTGGCACATTTCATTAAGTTTCTTTTTACAAGTTTCAAGGAAACTAGACCAGTTTTTAATTGTTGTTCCACTAGACTGGAATTTAATTATCACTAAAGCTGGATACACACCTAAATTTTTCCACTGTTATGGTAGCACTTTAGGAATGAAACTTTATTATATAGGTGATTCTAAGCACGTGCGAAAAACTTTAACCACGTATAACTGAGATTGCTTAGTCTCTAAGTCACCTAGTAATTTTTTGTAATTTGGCACGGAGATTTCTCGCATCAATATACTGAAATGTAAATATCTTTTTTGTTTTTTGTCTGATTTTGATAAACTCCGGCGTTTTGGAAAACTAACAGTCCAAGATTAATATCCAGAGAAATGAGCAACTGAGTGTGAAAAGCGGATGAAATCTGACCAAGAAGTGAGAAATTTACTTTAAAAATTTGTAATTTAGGATATATTTTGAAAATGAGATGGTTAAGTTGAGTTCTTTTTAGATTGTAATTGTAATACAAGCACCAGAAACATTGCTATCGCCTTAAATATAAGTGAGCCTAAATTTGAAGGTATTGGGGAGTGAGCTATAAGATACATACCATATTCAACGTGTACAGGGACTTTTGCCACGTTATTTCCCGCAAAGAGTGGTTTTGTGCCGATGAAGGCAAAATCCTCAGTTTTTCTCCACCGATAGGGCTACTTTCTCCAGGGTTGCCATTATTAATTATAATAACAGTCGCGTAATAGTAGAAGTGCATTATCAGCACCTATTTTCTGTTAATGTATGGGCCGGAATCGTTGGAGATTAACGATCTCTCTTTGAAGATATACCCCAATTTACACATTTTTACGTCTGGCTGGAATGTCATCAACTTTTCATATTCTATAGTATATTTTTCTAAAAATTAAGCTTGAACTGTTAGCTTTCCAAAACAACAGAGTTTATCAAAATTAGACAAGAAAAAAGAAGGTATTTTCATTTGTATATTGTTGTGATAAAAGTTTTATCGTCCCTCATCTAGAAGCACATGACTTAGATATTTAAAACAACTTTATTTCTTAACAAAATCCCCTAAAAGTATAACACACTTAGTATAACGATGATACAGAGCTTGATGCCTGACAGAAATTCCAGAGAAGGTTTTTAGCATTAAGATCCCACGGAAATTGTGTGTGGTGGGTTTCAGAGAAGATTTTTATAAACCTGCATAGTACTGCTTAGATTTCGAACCTAAGCCAGAATCGACGTTTTACTCCGAAATCGAGCGCTCTGCCAACTGCGCTACCACCACACCACACCACACCGCTCAGAAATATATTTGACCGTCATTCTCGGATCACTCAGTACGGTATAATAGATCATATCAATAGTTTTTCGAGTGTCAACAGTTTTTGGTGGCCCAGCATCTGGTGCATGCAGACACGACTTATAATTTTAAATATCGGCACCAATTCTTAATTACTTGATATGACGGGGTAGAATCACCCAACACTCCATACATGCCAGTGTAGGTTTCCTGCGGTAATAAACCCTTGTTAAAAAAGTATTTGTTCAGAGCCCTTGTTTCCATTCCAACAAAATCATCACCACCATAGTAATATTAAATTTATAACTTTTATAAATAGGATAGGCATCTGGAATTTGGTATATATTAATGTCAATAACTGACGTTTCTACGTAAAATTGTATTCATTTGTCGGTCAATCCCTTCCACGTTAGTGACAATAATTGATAAACCCTCCTCGTACGCTGTTAAAGTTTTTTTGCAAATGTTTAGAATCACTCTGTATATATCTATATGTGTAGAAAGTTTAAATGAGCTCGTATACCATTTTCTGATGTATCCCTCCGGTAACAACAGTAACAATGAAAACGTTAGATCCGTATTTGATCATTTTTGCAAAATGTTCATACTTGTGTACGTTGTTCAATCTTAGAAATAACTTATACCAATTAAAAGATTTTTTATGAATTTGTGCTGCTTCTACGTAATCGAAGTCAAAAACTAACTTACTCTAACCTACTCTGTATGCATGCCCGTGAACATCAACATGGTTGCCATATTGAAAAGATAACAGATAAACTCTTATTAGTTTCTTTGAAATTATAAGACATGGTTTATCGAAAATGTTAATAGTTGTGTATTAAACATGTTAGAATTTGAAGAATCTTCCTGGTATTGCATATAATTCTTCTCATCTTCACGTGCGTTATCCGTTCCGGATGTTCGCGATCAATAAGGCAATCTGGACTCTGTTGACGGCTGTTCGGAAGAGGTCTGTCGTTGTCATTGAGAACCAATTTCTTAGATTCTTCAGGCAGGAAGTGCGCCTGCGTCCGGGTCCTCTCTTTCCTAGCACTTTACCTTGTAGTATCCGTTGAAGTATCCCATAGCGTTGTTCATTTCTCATGAGCTGTCCGAAGTATTGCAACTTTCTGATTTTTATGGTTTTTACGATTTCGGTTGTTTTATTCATTCTTTGCAGTACTTCAACGTTCGTCAGATGGTCAATCCAAGATATTCTCAATATTCGCCTGTACGTCCACATCTCAAAAGCCTCGACCTTCTTCAATGATGCTTTCGTCAGCGTCCAGGTCTCGGCTCCAAACAACAGAACAGGGAATATATAATACCCTAATAGTCGAATTTTTGTATTTATATTTAGTTCTCGAGTCTTAAGCACTTTCTGTATGTTCACAAATGTTGTTCTGGCTTTTTCAATCCTGCACTTAATTTCTTTAGAATGCTTCCATTGATCATTGGTCGATATACCTAGGTATGTCATTGATGTTACTCTTTCGATTGGTTGGGAGTTTACTATTACGGGTTCGGGTGGAATTGTATTTCTACTGATAACCATGTATTTTGTTTTTGTATGTTCAGTTCAAGTCCGTATCGTCGACTGATCATTTCAATGTTTGACATGTCGCACGCCTAGTTTTATCTCTACCTCGCCTGAATAATCTCCATTTATTGTAATGTATGCGGATTGATTCCAGTTGATGTTAGTTATAATTTGTAGATCTTTGTTATCTATGTCAAATTTTTACAAAACATTAATAAGTTTGTCGTGTTTAACTCTATCAAATGCTTTATGTTAGTCTATAAAGCAAGCGTAAATATCGACATTCACATCTCCGCAACGTTGAAACAGAACTTGTACTGCAAAGAGAGTCTCTCTCGTACCCAAGGCGTTCCGAAATCGGAATTGCGTTTCACTTAGCTGCTCTTCACAACGTTTGAAAATACGTCTGTGTATTATTTTCAGGAAGATTTTGAGATGTGACATGATGCTAATTGTGCGGTAAGCGGCACAGTGTTTTGCGCTAGATTTCTTTGGTATGGTGATGAAAGTTGATTTGAGCCATTCTTTGGGCATTTTTCCTGAATCGTATATATGATTAAAGACGCTAGTTTTCAGGAAGATTTTGAGAAGATGTGACATGATGCTAATTGTGTGGTAATCGGCACAGTGTTTTGCGCTAGATTTCTTTGGTATGGGGATGAAAGTTGATTTGAGCCATTCTTTGGGCATTTTGCCTGAATCGTATATATGATTAAAGACGCTAGTTGTCAGGAAGATTTTGAGAAGATGTGACATGGTGCTAATTGTGTGGTAATCGGCACAGTGTTTTGCGCTAGAATTCTTTGGTATGGGGATGAAAGTTGATTTGAGCCATTCCCTGGGCATTTTTCCTGAATTGTATATATGATTAAAGATGCTAGTTATTCATGTTGTAGCATTATCGTCAAGAAGTCGTAGAATTTCGGATTGGATTCAATCTGGACCTGGTATTTTTCCGTTTTTCATATGACTTATTGTTACACGTACTCGTCCTCTGTTATATATGGTCCACTTACACATGTTATTTGTTTCGGATCACCCCTCTGTTCATCATTGAAAAGGTTTGTAATGTAGTCTTTCCATTTTTCTATTCTTGCCTTTTTATCTATAATGATATTTCCACCGTCATCTATCAAACGTCCAATTGTTGTGCGTTTAACCGCACCTGCCGCTTCTTTGATCTTACGATGCATGTCAAAGTGGTCGTGTTTCTTTTCTAAAGTCTCAATTTCCCTGCATTGTTTTTCTAACTAATTTTCCTTAGCTATTCTTATCTCTTTCCGAATATTTCATATAATTTCAGATAATTCAATAAATGTTATCATATATGTGGACAGCCAATGCTTATTTGCATATGAAACCACTGTTTCAGTTGTATGTAGAAGTACTTGTTCATTAGTTATTGGTAAACTATTCCGGTTTTGGTAGAGGTACAATTAAACCGTTTTTAAATTTCAATTATATGTTCACTTAGCCGTATCTTTTTAATTTGTTTCAGAAAAAATTAAATCTGTTATCGCAAAAATTAATATACTTTACCAAACAAATTTCGTATTACTGAAACATATAAATTCCATACTAGCAAACTACCCATTGTTGCCTGATATTAATAATATGCTTATTCACTAGCACTTGAGAGTGTGGAATTTATTTAACAAAGTGTAATCATTGATTTTGTGAAAACAACTTTAACATTTACTACTATATTTAAGAAGATACGGTTAATCGGATTTACGATACTCAAATATTAAAAAAGATTTTGAGGGAGCGTTTTCGTTATACTGGAAGTAGCTGATGTTCCGACAGCGCTGAAACATGTATTTGCGTTTATTGGCCACAAACAGCACGAATTACAGTTAATAGCTGGTATTTTGAAGTATGTCTAATACACAAATGTTGAATTTTTAAAAATGACTTGGTAGCATTTTTTATGCAAACAGGAAAAGGCCAGCAATGTGTAGAATGACAATTTAGCGAAAAGTAATGAACAAAAATCATCTAAAACAGCGCTGTCATACGTAAACGTCTTGAATTATTTCAATCTAGGCAATAATAGGAAGAGACTCCAAGTTTGAAATATTTCATAAAACAATTTCATTAATTTCTATGTAATCTTTAGTACTAGGTTTATTGTTATTTGTTAACTCTTCAATATGACAACAAAATATGTGTCCGCGGGCATGTTAAAAAAGCTGGTTAGAATAACTTTGTACCTAAATTACGTAAAAGCAATAGCAATTTATAGAAAATAGTAAACTTTAAAATAATTATAGAAAAACTGTGGGCTGAAGAATATTCTTTGCTAAAATATTGTGAGATTACGTATTTTCTTCGATAAATACTATTTGATTAGGTAAAGCCATTTCCTCTTGTGGAACTCTGGTGGTGTGTGATAAAAATATGAGTTTAATACTTTTCTAGTTACTGGTTGGTTATTGTTGTAATAATTAAAAAATGGTGCGAGAAATCTATTTTAGACAGTATTTAGCCATATAATCACACCCTAATTGTTTAACAGTCAAAAGCACTATTATTAGGTGGCTGTTAGTCATCAAAGCATCATCATGCTGATAAATTGGCTGTAGTGAAATATTCAGTAGATACATAATTATTTTAAATTTTATTTATTATTATTGTTCTAATTATGTCTTAAGGTAAGACCATTAGCTAACTTATGGGCAAATTTGAGGAATACTGGCGGGGTTGCTAGTAATAAGTTTTAGTTGGAAATTATTCAGAATAATACATTTCCTATTGAGAAACTTGTAATAGCATAACATCTGCATAGGCGTATTTAGAAATTTAAAATTGGAGTGTGGAGGCACGTTAAGGTTTTGATATTAACTTAGTTTCGTATTTGTGAGCTCAATTTTTTACGGTGTTAAATGTGAAATACGTGTTCCATAGGCACAAAATTAAATGTTTTATTCTCAACTAAATAATGTTATAACTTTAATACTGTATGATTAACAAAAGTTTCAATAAAGGTCACACGTGGAAAATAAATCGTTTATAACATTAATACAGTTATTTTTTAGTTATCAAATTTTAGTTCAGTTGCTACAGATATGGTTTACCGTAGATCACAATATTATTATTTCTGGATGCATAACGTATTAACCGCAGGGGTTACAATTTTTGTGGAGTTTTCTTAAAGACTTTCGAACTGGTAAAAACCAGTTAAATTGTTTGATTAACTTGGACGAACTTTTTAGAAGATCTTTCAGAATGGTTAATAATACACAGGCTGCCTTAAGGTGTCTAGCTATAATTAGGTTGGAGTTTTTGTTCTACATATAAATAATAGATATGCAGACGATATTGCATTACTAAATAATAGCGAAGAAGATCCGGAAATGGCATTGAATGAAACAGAAATTATTCTGAACAACAAATACAACATGGAAATAGATAAATCAAAAACCAAAATTATGGCATTTGGGAAATCTAGGCGAGGTCGTGTATAAATCGGATTAGATAATCACTACACCAAAAAAGTTGTAAAATTTAGTTATTTGGATAGAACAATAATTAGAGATGAACACACTAAAGACGGAATCATAAGTAAAAAATACCAAGCAAAATCTATTTTATAAAAAAAACGAACATTCTGGCATCAAACAGAATAATATTGGAAATGCGGAAACAATTTGTAGAGGCATATTTATCAAGTTTAGCACTACACGGTTGTGAATCTTGGACAATGGAAAGGAAAAGATTAGAAGCGTGCGAGATGTGGTGTTGCAAGAGGATGTTGAAAATAAGCTGAGTGGATAGAGTATCCAATGATGAAGTAAGGAGAATGATAAAGGAAGAAAGAATATTATGGAATTATCTACAACAGAGTAAAGTTCGATTAATAGGATATATCTTTAGACATGCAGGAATGCTAATAAGAATAATCAAATGCAAATTAGAAAAGCGCTATGCACCAGCAGGACTGAAATATATATCATAAACAGTCAAAGATATGAGCGGTAACAATTACATAAAATTAAGGAGACTGGTTCAGAGAAGACAGGAATTGATAGAAAGGACACTCTAGTAAACCTATCCAAGGAGTGTAAACTAAAAGAGAGAGATCTAAAAAGTAACAATTTTGTGTCTAAAGAAGCACGAAAATAACGGTTTATAATACGAAAAAAAATCTACACTGTTATACCGTACAGTTTTATACAGGGTGTTCTTTAAATACCTTAAAAGCTTCAGGTAGCACTCTTCTGTAAGAAATACAGTCCTCAAAAACACTAACACGAACTTCCTATAGTGCTTAGTTTCCTCACACGAGACACTTAAAGAATATTATACTTGGCAACGTTGACGAAGTCTTTGCATTTATGGAGAATTTAATTAGTAGGCCGAAATTACATGAAGCAAAATCGAGATGTCCAAAAATTACGTTTTTATCATTTAAATTTTTAAATTACATAATATTCATTTATCATTTTTAACCGCGTCTGGTAAAAAGAGGTAATTAATAAACTGAATGAGAGTGATGTTGATTTAAAAATTAGACTGTTCATTATTACTCTTATCTGATATTTTTTAAATTGTTTGAATCATTCTGCCAATGCAAACTATTCTGCTGGATTTTAAATAATAAAACCAAAATCATTATGCACAACCCTTTTTGTATTTTATTAATTTACAAATTGTTCAAAATTTCTGCCTCCAACTTCGTGGCATTTCATTGCCCTTGTAATAATGGATAATTGGACACGCCGCAGCATGTCTTCGTTTATGGTTGTCGCCGCCTCACCTATACGCTGTACCAAATCTTCGTAATTTTCAACAGGCGTCAAATATACCAAGTTTTTCAAATGACCCCACAAAAAGAAATCAAGTGGCGTCAAATCGGGACTTCGTGGAGGCCAGGCTACCCTACTTCCGCGACCTATCCATTTTCGTGGATAATTTTCGTGAAACCATTGCCTAACTCTAGCAGCGTAGTGACTTGGAGCTCCGTCTTGTTGCATCCACATATCCCGACGAACTTGCAAAGGAACATCTTCTAATAAAGGTGGAAGGTCGTTATTTAAGAAATTTAAGTAGTTCTCAGCATTTAATCGGTTAGGTAGTACAAAAGGCCCAAGGAGTTTATTATCTACGATTCCTGCCCAAACATTCACTGAAAACCGAACTTGATAATTTCCGTGGTGCAGAGCATGAGGATTTTCATGTGCCCAGATATGTTGGTTGTGAGAGTTAAAGATGCCATTTCTCGTAAATGTCGCTTCGTCTGTCCACAGAATGTTGTTTACAAATCTTGCATTTCCTCTATGTTTTTCTAATAACCAATCGCAAAAGCTAACACGTTTCTCGTAATCTTCCTCTAATAAATGCTGCACTCTTACTTTATGGAACGGATAAAGTAGATCTTCCTTCAAGATGTTATAAACGGTGGTCTTGGAGGCACCAACAACTCTAGAAAGAGCACGCACGCTAGTACCCGGATCATCTGTTACAAGTTCCAGTACCTCCTCTTCTAAATTTCCGTTTCTAACATATCTTGGTCGGCCTCTATCAGCATTGGGAGCAGGACGGATATTTCCTGTTTCTCTAAGCCTTTGATTTGTAGCCCGAATTACCACATGGCTGGGATGTCTCCTATTCGGAAAACGCTCAGCGTAAATCCTAGCAGCTTGATTGCAGTTTCCGTGGCACTCCCCAAGAACCCAAATCATGTCAACGTACTCGTTTGTGTCGTACTCCATAGGAAATAAATGCAAATAACCCAATAACAAAACAGGAACCAAAGCAACAAAATGAATGAAAGCAACAAAGTGAATGAATACAGAAAAACGCAAATAAACTCACAACGAACCAGGAACTGAAGGAAAATGACAATGCAAACGTCCCGATAAGTAAATCAAAGATTTTGACAAATGTCGAAAAACAAATTTTCTACTTTTCATCACAATACCATGGCCTTGCACTGTTGTCAAATGTAATATTTACGAAATTTATCATTTTTAACAGTACTTCCAGAAGAGCAACTAGAGCGTCAACTCAATATTAATCTTTACATAATCAAGTGGCAGTCAGTCACTTATCGGCAGATACGTGCAACATTAAAGTTCTCGTTATTGTTTCCATGAAATTCTGTTTTAAAAATATGAACTTTAACACTCTCGTACAAGAAAACTAAGCTCCAAATAGGTACCTACTTTTTTTTGAAGATTTGTATTAAGCATTCATAAAGGAAAAATTCTACCTGAAGCTTTTAAGGCATTTAAAGGACACCCTGTATATACTACATGTTTTCAGAAGGGAAAACGTAAAGAAGAAGAATTCGTAAGCTTATATAGAGATATCTTGGGTTGATCACATCACAACAATGAAGTTCTACATAGAATGGAAAAGTCCTGTGAGGTCATGTTCACCATTGAAAAACGCCAGCTATTATACTTGGCACATACAACACGTAATGAAAAGTATCAGCTGCTCCAACTAATAATTGAAGGTAAAATCCAGGGAAAGCTTATTGTTGGAAGACTGATGGCTAGGAAATCTGAGGAAATAAGCGGTATTAATAAAGTACTTACAGCAGCTACTCAAAAGTAAGCAGAGGGCACTTAAAAAACGAGCATCTGTTCCATTTTGATATGAATAAAATTGTAGACAGACAAGGGTGCACGTAACCCGGCTATGTGATTACCTGCTCAGCAATGATCATTTCCGCTCTCGCCCTGTGTTCCCTCCAGCCATCGGCTTCAGTTGTTCTGTATAATTCTTTAAAAAGGACCGCTTTCGTCGAAATCATGGCAAATGAGAATGTAAACAACAATGAAATGGATTCTGCTTTGTCGATATCATTTCCCAATACATCACAGATGAAACTGTTTCTGTTTTCACTCATATATTGTTTTTTAATATAAGAAAATTCGGTTTTAACTGTCAAAAGCATCTGTCAATTGTAACACGTTCTCTAGTTATACACTTATTGTATGATTGTTGTTATGAAGTAGCAGTGTTTTTGAAGGGGATCGTAAACTACATCGAGTCACCCCGTAACCAGAGTCTCCAAGCAAAAGTGCGCATGTTGTTTGAACGTTGATGCTGGTAAACCCCTTCCTACAGACGTATTCATCCCCACGAACAACAGATTTTGCGATCGAAATTTGAGTGTAGTCAATAGCATCTATGGCGAAAGGAAAGTCATACTTCTCCTGCCATTTGACTTTTTCATCCTGTAGCTGTTCAGTAGCTGAAGCGAATCTAATCCAGACAGTGGGTTTTCCTACAACAGCTGCCGTTACTTCTGGAATGGTCAATGACACCGTTGATTGGTGAGCTCCTGTATCTTACCTTACATCAATTTGAAACCCTAGATATCCGATATAACGAAGAAACACCCCATATTCTCTCATTATTCGTTGTGCACTACCCTCTAGTTTCGACACTTTTTTAAGAAATGCTGGGATATTCATTCGGCATTACTATTATCAAAGTTGTTCTTTGTAAAACGTCTTTCCACGATGAATAGACATAAATTCAGCCATTGTTCTAGCGACTACCAATCCCGAGATATGAGCAACCTTGTCCACTCATTGCTCTAGAAAATATTAATCTCGAGAAATCAGCAACCTACTGAGGTAACTTACAAAGTCTGGATCATCTACTCAACTGACGGAGAAGGTGCTTCTTTTTATTTATGCAAAAAAGAAAGCATGTGGTCAGTGACACTGCAGGAGCTCTTGGAACTAGAAGGTAGTCTCTGCTTGAGCATCTCCTCATGCAGTTTATTCATACTCACTGTAGTGCATTTTCCTAAAAGTTGAGAAAAGAGTAGGTATTCAGTTCTATTAATACCACTCATTGGTTGGACAAGTCATTCGTTGAACTATTCCGTGCTTTTGCATCTAAAGCTGTTATAGCCGATATGGTTGCCACCGTAACATAGGTGGCGAACTAAGAAGAAGAATATAAAGATAACAAAAATATGTTATAGGTGATAACCGGTAAAAGGTTAGTATAAATGTTGTTCGCATCAGTGCTTAATTATTTTAGTCAGTGTTTTAGGTTATGATTATGCATTAAAATATAATCTATACAATTCTTTAAAATTGTATTTCTGAATACTGCTATATTTTTAGATATGGAGCAAAAACTTCCATGTAGTGATAGCTAGATTTTTATAGGTAGAATGCGTAGCTCTATTTTTAAACTTCATGAAACAATACGTCCAGGCTTGTCTGAGAAATCAAACATTCACGTTTATCAGGTATGAAATACTTTCAGAAAATTACAATACAATAGTAAGAGATAGATGTTAAGTTATGTATTTAGAATTAAATATTTATAATATTGTTGCTTCTTAAGTATACCGTGATAATCATTAAGTGTTTGTGGTAAATCTTATGGGGCCGACCTCGGTGGTCTAGTGGTTAGCGTACTTGCCTTTAAATCTAAGACACGCGGGTTCGTATCCGGCCCAGGTCGGTGAGATTTTTCTAGCGGAGAAAGATTTCAAAGTGCGCATTCTGTCGGATAAGAAGTAAATCCGTAGGTCTCGTTTCCCGGCGATGTGTGACATTTAAAAAATCACTAATGGAGTTTGAATAACCCTAAATAGGCAAAATTCTTAGTTAGGGTGTACAATGGGCCAATTATGGCTCGAGTGCAAACAGATGCTTGAATAACCGCGTCCTAGATCTCGCTCAATCGAACAACAACAAATCTTATGGGTTACGTAAAGATATTTGTTTTATTTTGCAAAATTAAATGCAACTGTTTGTGTAGAGATCGATATCTGTACAGTTTTCCAGCATGAAAATATTAGGTTTAAACAGTTTTATGTAGTAACAATAATATTTAATTTATAAGATATGAAATATCTCAAAATTGTGTTACTTTAATTGCAAACTGTATAAATATTTAAATATTTATTCTTTGAATAACTACCAAAATTATAATCTAAATGCGTATCTAATTTGGTGTCCCCATAACTACTACACATCAATCAAACAATGTAATAAAACAGAAACACATTTGTCTGTTGATTGAGCTGTGAAAATAATAGCTTGTAGAAAAAAATAATACGTTTCTACATTGGCATAGAAATTATAGCTTTTTGCCTTATGTTAATACGCATAATTAATTCATTGTTGAACACCCGTTCGTGTGTGATATTAATTGTAGCAACAGTAATTTGTTAAGAAGTAATATTAGCAATGCTAATCATTTAGAAATGACTAAGTAGGATATAAATCTTTGAACATTTTTTGTTATACATACATATTTTAAAAACATTTTTAAATGGAATTTTATTAATGCAGGTATTGTAAAGGAATAAGAACAATTAGAGGAATTTTGGGTACAATTGCATTAGCAGACGAATCTCAATCACACGAAATTTAAAGAATGATGAAAAACGTGAATTTTTTCATCAGATTCCGATAACGTATTCTTTAAATTATATTGATATGTTTTTTTGTAGGTGTTTCCCGTATTTAAACATTTGAAGGTTAGAATATACAAGTTTTTTAGTTGTAACTATTTCACTAACCTTTGATGTAAAACATTTCAACTTATTTTTTAGTGTAAATTGCTATTATAATTTGCACGTTCGGAAAAATATTATCATTAATAATTAATATTATATGTGAGTATTAGAAAAAAAAGGTGATACTGTACAGGATGTTACAGCAATGCCCTTCTAAGACGTTGCACTTCGCGTAGCTTGTTGGTTAGAAAAGGGCAGCAGTGTAAATCTGTCGCAAAATTGCATTAAAATTTTGTTCATTTGCTGCCATAAACTGAATGTTAGATAAATACATTAAATTTCACATATACGTAGTAATACTCGTACTTTTATTGTCATAGAAAATTCTGTCTTAATATTGTCATCTGCGTTCCTTATCAGAATAATTACAATAGTCATTAGTATAGGGGAAGTAACTAGAAGTTGAACATGAAGTGCAGAAATAATAAAACTATTGCTAGATATTGTTCTGCATTACGTACGTACCTTACGCTTCGTAATAATTGCATTTTTTTAAATAAAATATTGATTTATTCTATAAGCAATGTCGAAGTTAGGTTTGCTGGAAACCGTTAGCTGCTGGAACACGTTAACTAATGCTTAAAGTATATGAACGTTTTAGAATAATTTCTGATAGGAAGATGATGTTTCGATTCATCGCAAGTGCATCAAAAAACCATTCATTGGAAGAAAAGGGTATAATCACAGCTTCTATTTACCGCATTTTGTAAGAAGACGAACCATAGGAAGTACAACAGAGGACGATGAACATGGTGAAAATCTAGAAATTTCCAAGGTACACTGCTCAAAATTGTCTAAGGAACAAAATTTATTTTGACTGTATATTTGGTGCTATTAGTCAAGGTGATTGCGTGAGCTATTGTTTAATTAATTCGGTATTAAACAGTAATAAGAGAAAAAAATTAACTTGAAAGTGCTCAATGAATTATGTTCAATTAATACAAATAAATTAATTAATTAATACAAATACACATAACCTACAAAATGAAAACCATGGTTGTATGAGATACATCTAAAATTAACACAATAATGTAATCCAATCGCATTTTAATAAGCTGTGTTACCACCCTGAGCTGTAATTACAGCCTGACAGCGCCTAGGCATACTTAAAATTAGATTATCAACTGATTCAACAACGCTCATCGCTGAGCTGAAGCATTTTGGAATGCCAGACGTATTTGAATACACTCCATTACGGACATCAGCTTTCTATAAAGCACATCCCATGCATGCTGAATCGGGTTGACGTTAGGTGATGCGGCTGGCCACTGCCACGAACATAACCTCTTCCTGGAACCAGTTAGTCACCCTTCCAGCCATATCAGGACGGGCATTATCGTGCATAAACACCAATTCTGGGCCAACAGCGTAAGCAAAAGAGCGAACAACAGGTTTCAGTACACGCTCTAAATACTGGCTTTGGTCCATCATACCGTCCATGAATATGAAATCTGTTCGAGGGTGCAGGATTACTCTTGCCCAAACTATTATTGCATTTCCTCTGTAGGTATAAATTTCCTGAACATGTCTTAACCGTTCTAGCGTGCCAGTCTTCCATACTGTCACCCTTCTATTGCTTCTTTTTCTTTAGCCCTCAGTTCGCCCAATATTGAGCATAGGCCTCCCTCAAGTCTTTCCAGGCATCACAATTTTCTGCCACTCTTATCAGTGGTAACCCCGGCCACTTTTTTTTTATGTCATCATACCATCTCATTATTGGCCTGCCTCCGTGTCTTTTTCTCGCTCATGGTCTCCAAAGGAAAATTTTAACGTTCCGTCTCGTCCATCTTCGTCTTTTGTTCGTGCTGCATATTCCCATTTCGAATTTGTCACTCTTCTTACTATATCGGCGACTTTAGTTCTATACCGTATCCACTCGTTTCTCTTTTTATCTCGTGGTGTGATGCCTGTCATTGCACTCTCCATTGATCTCTGAATGAATTTCAATTTTGTTTTTATTCGTTTTGTCAATGTCCATGTCTGCGCGCCATAGGTCAGTACAGGAAGTATACATTGGTCAAATATCTTAGATCGCAAACGTTGGGGTATTTTCTTGTGTTTTAGAATATAGGCTAATTTTCCAAACGCTGCCCAAGCTAGACAAGCAAGAAATTACTGAGAATAACGTATTAAAATTAATGAAGGTAATTCACATCCAATACCACGGCTATATGAGACTCTCAGGGTAAATGCTGTATTAGGAACTCACTACACTTCTGTTTAATTTAGAAAAATAATGAATGTTCGATTATAATTGAAAAGGAAGTCAGAATTTACAATCCATTACACGTATGCCCTCTGATTTTACACAATTTTAAGATTACTAACTAAAACACATATACAAAGAAAACACAATATAATCTGTTCTATTACGACCAGAACTTTAGTTTAACGTTTCACCCACCTTGTTCGTTGTCACAATGGTAAACCGCTGACCTCTTTCTTCTGCAGATCCCGGTAGTTAGTCCAAAAATACTCCTATCAGCTGTCCAAAGCTGTTCTAACTTCCAGCTTGGCTCCTACTGAAACTCTCTTTACTTCGACCTTCTTCCAGGACATATGTAATTCGTAGTCAAATCTTTCAGTTATTATTCTTGTTTAAGAACAAATGTAAAAAATAAACTGTTGTTCTTTGGAAATTTATTCACCAGCTTAGACAAAGGCTTTACAATATAAGTATATAAGTAACAAAATTCAGTAACCATCTCAAAAACACCCCTCTTTATTTACATAATTTTTCTCGTAACTCAACAAATAATAATTTCGACTTTTATCCGAAAAACATAAACTATTTTTCTAATATTTTTCGTAACTAATCAATACATTTTTATTTTTTTCCTATTACCAATAACGATTAACATTTTCAAACACAACCTGCTATCTATAAATAAATTACACGATATTCAACAACCATCGGACATCGCATGCAATGGATCGGAATTACCAATCCTTCCTTTCTACTCTAGAGAAATAAATAAATGATCTAAAATGTATTTTCAAATAGATTTAAGCCGAAAAAGAAACAGATTATAGAAAGCTCCAAATCCCATCACACATAATCCCTGGTTTATTATGATCAGTATAAGCTTTATAGAACCAAAATAAAATATTGAAACACCTTCATACCCCAATAGGATATCACAACAATATACATATTCTTGATGACATTTTCTGACCCTTCCACTGTCAGGCCTAAATCCAAATTGGGACTCATATGTGATAAAGATGGAGCTGCCCTCTTCTTGGCCCCATCCAATGCGTTCTTGAGCCCAGGCTAAACGGAGCAGTGCGATTGCCGAAACGTAAAGCAGGAACACTAAGTGGACGTGGAGCATGTGGTTTCACTTGGTGAAGCCGGTTTGACGCTGTTATGATGCGATTAAGCTTGGCTTGTAGTACCAGAACCCGATCTTAATTGTTACCCTTGCAGGCGCTTCGCGTTTTTCTGCTGCATCACCAGTTTCGTTATAACGCCTCCACAATCGACAAATAACCCCCAGCGACGTGTTGATTTCTTCTGAAACAACAACTTGGCGACTGCCCCCTTTCAGCATGCCCACAGCACGTAGCATTTCATCACTTGTCAAATGCCGTCGCTCCATTATTGATATTAATGTTCGCATACAACACCAAATACTATGAATGCAGGATAACTAAAAGATTTTTTAGCAATATCACAAAAAGTACGATGTACCTGTTCATAGAGATAACATTGACATTGGTTGCTCATTTGTATGTAAAACAAAGGTTTAGAAACATATAGTGTTGTGGTGTGGTCGTGGTGTGGTTGTGGTGTGGTCGTGGTGTGGTTGTGGTGTGGTGTGGTTCATTTTGACACTATGATGCTATTTAAAAGTTAACCAGTTAAATAGATGTCCAGTCAAGCAAATATACCTAATTGGGTGGAAGAGATTATCATAACAAAGATTGTTCTTTTAAAGTTTCTTGATAAATTTTATACTATTGTAGCATGTAGAAATAGTTTATTTGCTTTACTTCTGATGGCCATATACTCGTATCTATTGCAGAGATTTGACCTCTCTTATTATGCCTCCACACTTATTTCAAATTTTGTACCATATTGCCCACTAACCGTGGTCTTTTTCCGATAGATTGTTCCTTAAATATTATGTGGATGTCTCTCACCTCTTCTGCCCGCTTCATATTTTCTATCCACTCCAATTCTGTGCTCGTGTGACGATTGTATTGAGGGGTGGTTAGTGAAGTGTCTTAATCATACTCACGTTAGAAGGGCGCTGTTGTCACAACAGGCACCAAAATGGATATTACAAGAACGAAAATTACTGTTTTTACGTTTCAACTAATACTTTTTTACATTTTTGCCATTTCCTTTTTGTTCCTTTTTTGCTTTGAATGTTACTGGCCCCTGCTATTTTCTATTTTCTTTTTAAACTAACTACGCCTAGATTGTATAAATGTAGAGCTACAAAGATTAAATTCCAAAGATTTTGTGGCATCAGCTTTAACACTAACTTATGAAGTGACTATGGACTTAAACCAAAACCGGTTCAGGACTATTTATTGGAATGCATTTTGCATTTTGTGAATGGCTTCTTTAACACCCTGTACACGTGCTAATACAAACTAATCAAGAACTGCAATAAAACTTGCATATCATACAAGCTCCTAGTAATTTTTTTACTTCCTTCTTTTTACATTGCTGTAACTGCTATAACTATATCCGACCAGTAATAAAAATTCAGGTTTGAATTAAGTAAAAACCCTTACAGTTGATATTTATTTGTATAATAGTTGTTTTTGATAGGTCTGTATGTGAGATAGTATCACAAACAATAAGTGTTTACAGTCAAGGATGTAAAAAGAATATTTGAAAAACTTGTTTTAAGATTTTCCACTCTCGACTCCACCAACTCGTATTTGAAAATGGCATTAATTTGTGCTAATTTTACGAGTTCTCGGTAAAACCCATGTGCAGCATGTTAAATGGCTCCATGAAGAAACACATAAATAATGTAATAATTAATTATTAACGGACATAATACGATTGTAATTTATGAGATGCATTTGAATCCTAATGTAAATAGGAATTTACATCGCTCCACACAATCTGCTGACGTTTATATCTTCATACTGTTCTCGGGTAGATTATTTATAACTGATTACACGGAATGTTAGTTTGAAGTGATTTTGGACAATTCCTTTCACCATAAACAATATGAAATCTGTAGAGGAAGTTACATCATGTGGAGGGCTATCTATTGGAAAGGACACACGAATTAATTGTTTAGAACAAGAAAAAATCATTAATATTAGGATTATGAATATTTTGTTACTAGTTTATATTGATATATATCTATATATATATATATATATACAGGGTGAATAAAAAGTAAGGAACATCGATGCTACAGCGTTAAATGATAACTTTACGAAAAAAGTTTTTAACAAAAGTTTCCTATTAAATTATTTGCCACAATTTGAAGATTTTAATTTTTTTTTCTATTGTCATACGTTTTAGCTTTGTTTTAGCGGTGTTTTTTTTAATGGCAACCTATACTTTTTATGGTATGGCCAGTTAGTGCTTTTTATTCTCCATACAGCCATGTAAAAATATCATACATTTGCATAATAAAAATTTCAAGAACAATCACGATAAACATTTATTTTTGTGAATTATGCAGAGATTATGGTTTTTAACTGCAATTTTGCAAATAGTTTTTCTAGAGAAAATAACAAAAGATCATGTGCCTCTTTATATAATTGTTTTTGCTACATTTTCATAAAAACACTGCAAACGTAATTCGTAATTTTTTTTTTTTTTTTAATTACTGCAATATTTACAACTAGCCATACGGCTAACAAGCAAATTTGTTCTTATATACTATGTTGACTAAGACATGACATGACATGAGAGGGGTAGTCGCCCAGTGGCGATCCCCCGTAATTATACTAATCCCTAGTTAGTAAGGTCTAATGTTTTTAGTCTACCAAGCGTCGAGTGGTATTTACATTGTCTAATAAATTGAGCACTAACACATTGGAATGATTATGTATCCTGTTCACATAGTTTGTTGTGTATCTTTGGATTTCCTCTCTGATCCACGGAATTTTGAGATCTTCATGTAGCGTTTTGTTGCTGATGTACCATTCCATTTGCTATAGTACGAAGGGTTTTGTTTTGAAACCTCTGAATTATTTCAATATTCGAAGATTTAGCACAACCCCAAAGATGAATCGCGTATGTCCACACAGGAATTAGCACTGTTTTGTACACTAGCACTTTATTATTAAGCGATAATTTGGACTTCCGCCCTAGAAGCCAGTACATCTTTTTCATTCTTATGTCCAGTTCTTTCCTCTTTTTTATAATATGGGTTCTCCACGTTAGTCGCCGATCTAGATGCATACCAAGGTATTTTGCTTCTTCTTTAATTGGGATTTGTATGCCATTCAGAGAGACCGGGGGAGCGATGCTACGCTTTGTGGTGAATGTTATAGCTGTGGATTTGTTTTCATTAATTTTAATTCGCCACTTTTGTAACCATTTTTGCATGTTGTTGAGACAGTTTTGTAGGTTTGCCGATGCTAGTATAGGGTCTGAGTGAGATGATAGTAGTGCGGTATCGTCCGCGAATGTGGCTGTCACTACATTTTCGTCGCATGGGAGGTCTGCTGTGAAGATTTGGTATAAAGTTGGTCCCAGGACACTACCCTGTGGAACGCCCGCGTTAATTTGATATAGACTAGACTGGCTTTCTTCGTACTTGACCTGATAATACCTTTCGTTTAGGTAGGATTTAATGAGAAGGTAGTATTGGTGTGGTAGAGACAATTTAATTTTGTATAATAGACCAGGGTGCCAGACACGGTCAAATGCCTGGCTCACATCTAGAAATACCGCTGCACAATATCTATGTTCTTCAAGATCCTTTTCTATAACGTCGACCACTCTGTGGATTTGTTCTAGTGTGGAGTATTTCCGTCTAAATCCAAATTGGTGCTGAGGGATTATCTCCTGTTTTTCTATTATGGGAGCCAATCTCTTCAGTATTAGCCTTTCTAGAACTTTTGATAGTATTGGCAACAATGTTATCGGCCTGTATGAAGTAGCTTCGTGAGCGGGTTTGCCTGGTTTTTGAATTAAAATTATTTGGCCAAATTTCCACTGGATTGGAAAATACTGCATTCTTATAACGGCATTGAAAATTTGTATTATTGCCATTATCGCCTTATGGGGCAGTTCTTTTAATGGTTTGGCGGCAATAAGGTCATACCCCGGCGCTTTTTTGTTGTTTAAATTTTTGATTTCTGTTGTTACTTCTGCGGGTGTGAAGTGTTGTATTGGTGGGCTTAGTTGCAGTGGAGCATTTAGATAATTTAAGATCTCGTTTTCATCTTCAGGTGTAGCTACGGAGGGATGCGGTTGAAATATATTTGATAGGTGTTCCGCGAACAGCTCGGCTTTTTCTTCTTCAGTTCTTGCCCATGTGCCATTGACTTTGCGAATTGGTGGAATAGGATTTCTAGGACTTTTTAGTTTTTTGGTGGCCTTCCATAGTGTGTAGTCATTGTGTTGGGAAGGAGATAGGTTACTTACATATTCGTTGAATGTTTCGTTTTTCCATTCGCTTAGTGAATTTTTCAGCTCCCTAGTTAATCTATTTAAGTTGTTTTTGTCATTAGGGTGTCTGGTTTGCTGCCAAATTCTTCTGGCTCTTCTTTTTTCGATGATTTTAGTTTTTATGTATAGTGGATAATTCTCAATGATTTCAGTTTTTTCATGATTTGGTGGCATAGAGTAAAAAGCAGCGCGCTGTATGTTAGTTGTTAGGTGTTCAACCGCGGAGTCAATGTCATCCTCTGTTTTTAGTGAAACGTTGATTATTGTATTGTCTGTTAGATATTCTCTAAACAATTCCCAGTTTGTGTGGCAGTTATAAAGTGAAGGTTGTCTTTGCTTTGTGATTACAGAGGTGCTGATTGTAACTATTATTGATGAATGGTCTGAAAGGAGGTCAAAGCACGAATCCACTTTGCAATAGTTTGAAGATAAGCCTTTTGTGACGTAAAAATCGACAGCATCAGGTATTTTATTTAAGTCTGTCGGCCAATATGTTGGCTCGCCAGTGGATAGCTGGTTGTAGTTGTTAGCTAACATAGCCTTGTGTAGTTCCCGTCCTTTAGGAGTGGTTAGCCTAGATCCCCAAATTGGATTTTTAGCGTTATAGTCTCCGCCGGCTATAAACCTACTACCTAATTTTTGGAAGAATGCTTCATATTGATGTTGTTTTATAGAGTGTCTGGGCGGACAGTAAATTGCTGCTACCACTAGAGAACCATTGGGGCTTTTGACGTTGATAATAGTAGCTTGAAGGTGGTCGGTTGTGAACTTTTCCATTTCATAATGGGATAATTTATTGTTAATGATTATTGCAGAGCCTGCGTGTGCTGTGCCGTCAGGGTGGTTTGTGTTATATGTTCGGTAGTTGTGGATGTTGAAGTAGCTCCTGTCTGTGAAGTGCGTTTCTGAAATCAATAAGATGTCGATTTTTTGTTCTTTGAGGAATAGCTCGACTACTAGGCGATGTTGTGCTAACCCGTTAGCGTTCCATGAAGCTATACGAAGGGAGTCCATTAATTTAGTTTGCCAACTAGCGTGGTAAGCAGATTCATCATCATGCTATTCTGGCTCATGAGTTGGCTAAACATGGTTTCAAATTTTGTTAGGAATTGAGATAATGTGATGTCGTTGCTATTACTTTCTTGAGTCTGATTATTTAATTCCTGCCTAGCGGCGATGTTTGAATAGGTGTAGTTATTCAGGTTAGCTGAGTACACGGGTTGTGCAGTAATAGGTGTGCCGACTTTCGATACACGGTGTGGTCTTAGAGGAACAGTTGATTTTCCTCTATTGAATTGCAATTGCTGGTATATTTGGCAACCTTTGTAGTTGGCTGGATGTGGTCCATGGCACAGCGCACACCTGGCAGGAGTGCCTCGTGATTTTGTGCAGAGGGTAGTATTATGCGCCTCTCCACATTTGACGCATAAGTAGGGCTTTGTACAATAACTTTTGCTGTGCCCATATGCCTGACATCTCGTGCATTGAATAACTGTGTTTTTCTTACGTGGTGGTTCCACAGATATCTGTTGGTAATTTAGGTGTTTTATTTCAAATACTTTTTTGTTATTTTCAGCAGGCTCCAGATCAACAAAGAACATCGATAGTGGTTCTTTTGTTACTCTGTGTCTCGCATTCATGATATTTCGCACCTTATGACCTTGCTTATGTAATTCTTCTTTAATTTCGTTAATATCCACCGAGTGATGCATATTTCTGAGAACCACTCTGTAGGCTCTTTCTTCCTTTAGTTGGTACGTGTGGTGTATGATTTTTTCATTTTTGAGAAATGTCACTAAGGCTCTATATGAATCGGGAGTGTTTGTATTTATTTTAATTGTGTTATTTGCTATCGCTTTTGTGTTATATTGTTCTCTTTCAATGACGTTTGTTAGTTTTTCGACCATTTTAGCATAATTTGTAACTCCATGTATAAATATGGGGGGAGGTTTAAGGGTTTTCTGCTCATTTTTATCATTTGTTACGTGTGTTTCCTCAGTGGTACTTGAGCTGGCTAGCAGATTGAATCTATTTTGGTTGTTGACCGGGATGGGATTTACTTGTTGTTTCACGGGTTTTAGGTTAAACCTTTTACGTTTTTTGACTTGTTGCCATTCGTGTGGGTTCTCCGTTTTCTCGTCATCAGATTCGTCAATGACTATTGGCTGACTATTATCGGTTTGTTGAGTATTAGGGACTTGATTTGATGCTGGTATAAATGTTGACACGTTATTGTATTTCGGGAATGCTGGTATGTAATTCTGGTGTTGCATTGGTGGTACATATGTACTGTTTTGGGTAAGTGACATTGGCATAAAGCCGGGGTTTTGAGCTGGTAATTGGTACTCATATACCGGCTGATGCTGAGTATATGGCATTTGCGGTTGTGACCAATACATTTTCGGGTCGTTATTTTGCATATTCTGCCAATGCAGAATATGGTAGCCTGTTTAAAATTATAATAAATGTCTTTAACTTACACATCAGCTGATTTAAATTTAACAGAATGTGCAATCTGTATCGGGTCAGGGGTCAAGCGCTTGCACTGGCGATAACTTTTAGCAATCTCGGTGCAGCACAACCACTCTCTTTCACTACGCAGAGCGAACTCGTTGGTGCTATTTAAATCGATTTCTCAACCAAAGTTTGGGCGTTAATAACTCCTTAACCAAAGAGTTAATACTAAAATGGTATTAGAATTTTTTGCTTGTTTTTCGACGTAGAATAGCGTGGTGTAAATATTATCCGCACGTTTTAAAACACCCTGTACATTCACGATTTATTATCAACTAATAATAATTTAGTAAGACATCTATGCCTTCTTAATAATACGTAGGGTTGTTTACCTAAATAACGTTATGTATCTAATATCAACCGGATAAAGCGGAACCATAGACGTCTATGGCGGAACTGGCGTAATAGAAATTATATTTAATAAATGACGTAGGCTAGATTACTCTTGGTCTGTAATAGTTATAGAATCCAACGGTTATAGTAATAGAATTTCACTGATTGCGTGTTTCCAGTACGTATAGCTAGAACGGTCACACTTCGTGTTTATTTATAATCCACCAATAATCATTTACCTCTCAGTAAAATGCAAATCCCTTCACCACTTCTTGCGCAAGCTACAACTATAATTTCATAAATAACCACAGTATTATAGGTCATTTTTGTTGCTATTTTACGGTGTTCTAGGTGAAAATTTAAAAAACTGATCCTAGTTGAATCATTAAAATTGCTCGCCCATTTGGAATATATTTCGGCATTCTACTACTATGTATTTTCAAATAGCATATTTTATTTAGTGGAAGATCCTGCTTTGTTAAAGGTTTAAAAACACGCTAAATACAATGTGACATATTAAATTTCCAAAATTAAAATTTACTATTACCAGGAGTGTTCAAGTTTAAAGAGGATTTTTTTTAAGTTTAATGTCACCAGCTCGGTGATGTATGCTATACATGGTTATGTTAAAATTAAAACATGACTTTACTTAATGACTAAACTAGTACTAAACCCTCATAAACTTACTTATCTTATTCTTCATTTGTAATTTATAGGTTTCCTGTCTTTTGATAATAGTAATTATTAGGGTAAGACTATTAGGAGACAAACATTCTATTTTGAATTGTGATCATAGGTATACATCTTGAGGTAATTTACGGTTAAGTCTTTGATGTATATCCCTTTTACTCAGTTCATATGTTTCCGCACTTGGGCATTGATGAATATTGGTGAAAAATTTGGCACATATTTTTATCTATCAAGAGATCCAAAAAAAGCTGATCCTCAGCGGGCTGTGGAATGAAAAGTCACGTCTGTTCTGGACTAAAGGAATGCTTATAATGTCAATTTCAGCTAACACAACCTAACCTGAAATTGACATTATAAACATTCCTTTAGTCTAGTAAAGACGTGACTTTTCATTCCACAGCCCTTTCGGGATTACCTTTTTTGGATCTCTTGATGTAAAACAGGGTATTACAATATTACGATGATGGTTCATCAATAATTATTGTCCCTAACATAGAAGGCATTGCCCGACAAATTAATAATTTTTTTCCTAGAAACGTCAGTTATTGACATTAATATATGCCAAGTTGCAGCTGCCTACCCCCTTGTTTATAAAAGTTATACATTTAATATTACTGTGGTGCTGGTGATTTTGTTGAAATGGAAAAATTCGAGACAAGGGCTGTGATAAAACCATTTTAAGAAGGGTTTATCCCCGCAGGAAATTTATGACATGTCCAGCGTGTTGGGTGATTCTACTCCGTCATATCAAGTAATTAAGAATTGGTGCCGGAATTTCAAATTAGGAAGGAAGCCGTGTCTACATGCACCAGGTGCTGGACCACCAAACACTGTTGTCACTCAAGAAAATATTGATTTGGTCCATAATATTGTACTGAGTGATCGGAGAATTACGGTAAAATATATTGCTGATACATGTGGCCTTTTCATTTTAAGCGTTGAGAAAATTTTGCACGAGGAATTGAGTCTGAAAAAAATCTGCACACGATGGATTCCAAAAATGCTGTCACCTGATCAGAAGCGGGCCAGGTTTCTCACTAACTGCTGCGAACAATTGAGATTAATGGACGGACTTGAATGGATTTTTGGAAACATTTGAGCTGTAGCTGAAACCTGGCTTAATCACTTTGATCCAGCGTCAAAACGCAGAGTATGAAATGACGGCATCGTGATTCTCCGCGCCCACGAAAGTTCCGTGTGACTTCATCGGTCGGAAAGATAATGGCAACAGTGTTTTGGGCTTCTAAGGGAGTTTTTCATGTTGATTATTTACCATGTGGTCGCACAATAACGGGAGACTATTACGCGTAACTTGTACCAGAAATTCGTGAAGCTTTAGAGCAAAAAAGGCGTTCTGTTCCACCAAGACAACGCTCCCGCCCACAAGAGCTGTGTTGCTATGGCTGCTATCCACAATTTGGCCCCCAGTGATTTTCACCTGATCCCCTAATTAAAAAAACATTTTTCGGACGATGAAGAGGTGAAGACTGCTGTGAATGCGTGGTTTGTAATGCAGGACAAACAGTTTTTTTTTCTAAAGACATTCAAGCTCTGCATCATCTTTATACTAAGTATGTTAACCTTTTAAAGGATTATGTTGATAAATAAAGTTATTTCAAATGATTAAAGACATTTGTTTCTATACCAGGCACAATAAATGATGAACTAACCTCGTAGAGCGATCAAAACTATATAATTACTTGTTTAGGTATTCCTACTGCTTAGCGAAGCATTTGCGCCAACGATCTCGAAGCTGTCTAATACAGTCCTGGAAGTAGTCTTTAGGTTGCATGCGTATTCATACTTGAACAGCTTTGGTAACATCGTTATTTGACTAAACTCTTGTCATGGTTAAAAATTCTTTTAGTTGGAAGAACAAGTATATATTAGAGGGAGCAAGGTCTGGACTGTTTATGATTTCAATTGTTCTTGCAGCGATATGAGGGCGAACATTGTCTTCGAGAAAGCAAACAGAACTTTGTCCTTCTTTCGTTTGTTCCTAATTGCTTGCTTAACTTTATTTTGCAAAACTTTCGCGTTAATTGTACGAGGGTCTGTAAGAAAATCAACGAAGGACACTTCTTGCGAATCCAAAAAAAATTGCCTTTGCTCTACCAGCTGAGAACATAGTTTTTGCTTTTTCGCTGTTGGAAATGCGGCATGACACCACGGCATGCTTGCACATTTTAACTGAGGAGCAAAATAATGTACAGTTTCAT
Source organism: Limonius californicus (assembly GCA_014611495.1). Taxonomy (NCBI): domain Eukaryota; kingdom Metazoa; phylum Arthropoda; class Insecta; order Coleoptera; family Elateridae; genus Limonius; species Limonius californicus. Next base: position 4,338 of record JABXWE010001999.1, on the reverse strand, counting down.
CAGTTGCCACAATTAAGCCCCAAAATTGTCTCATTGTCTCTCATTACGCTGCAGTAAACAAGAAGCGATTTGCAAACGATACAATATGTGTTCTTCGGTCAACAAGCTCGGAATTCACCTGGCACTCACGTTACTTTACTTGTTTTTATGAAGTCTTCAATTCTTCCAACACTAATATTTCAGGTGCAGGTTAATAACAGTTTATTTTTCTAAGCAGATTAAAAAAATAATAAACTCAAATAGATTTAAAAAGTGATAATTATTAAAATAGACACCATTATGAAGGATAACCATTTATTTTTCGCAAACAGACTAAGAACGTATTTGATGAAAAAATTGATATATTAATTATTATGAGGCTTGTTCAACTGAAACCCATCTTTGATCAACTTAACCTTGAAAACAAATGCAATAATTCAAATCACGTTTGTTAAAGTTAATAGCGTTTGTAAGCAACACATTAATTTTCTGGCGTTTGAATTTGATTCTGACTTTTAAAGCTTCGATTTTGAAATGGCGTTTGTTGTTGAAAATCCGTCCAAGTTTGATCAGCGTGCGGTCCTACAAATTTTATGCGCTGAGGGTGTGCAGCCATTACAGATTCATATGCGAATGCAAACAGTGTATGGAAATGCATGTATTGCTTACCCAACTGTGAAGGAATGGTGCCGAAAATGTAAAAATGGAAAAGAGGGACTATGGATGAGCCGCGGCCAGGTGCACGTTGTACTGCATTAACAGAAAACAATTGGCATATGTGGAAGGCCTTATTAATGCGAGGGTAGGATCTGTCCATAGTAATGTTCGTAATCTGGGTTACAGCAAAGTTTGTTCGCAATGGATTCCTCGTCTCTTGTCTAATGAACAAGAATGGGTTTATCTCTACAACACATCACAGACTATTGGCTATTGGTGATGACTTTCTTCTGTCAATAGTTGCTGGTGACGAAAGTTGGTCCCATTACTACGAGCCAGCCAGTATGTTATCGATGGAGTGCAAACAATCAAGTTCACCACCACCAAGGTAAGTTAAAGCACAACCTTCAGCGGTCAAGGTGATAACATTTTTTTTTTCGACCATGAAGGACCCTTGTTAATAGAGTTTAAGGAACATGGAGTCAATGTCAATGCAAATCTGTACAATAAAACTTTGAACAAGCTTCATCAAGCAATAAGACGGAAACGTCCAGGAAAACTTACACGTGGGAAATTTTGCTGCATGACAATGCTAGGCCTTATGTTTCTAATGTGGAAAAAGGAAATCTTCAACGAAAGAAAAAGAGGGTTTTAGAGCAACCACGTATAGCTCGGATCTGCCGCTTTGCGATTTCCATATTTTTGGACCGCTTAAAAAGGAGTTAAAAGGTCAGCATTGTGAGTCGCAGAAGTACATATAGCTGTGGAAGACTTCTTCAATCAGCAGCCACAAGAATTCTATGAGCAGGGTCGATTAGTAAAAGAATGGGATAGGTGCCTTAACTGTGACGGTAATTATTTGTAATTAAATGGTTGATTAAATTTTTTATAAAGCAAAGATGGGTTTCAATTGAAAATACTTCGTATTTAGAGTAAGAATGTATTTGGTACAAGAACAAATCGTTAGACGCATTTGCAGAGGTAAACAAATAAATGTGTTGGTAATATGTAAGGTTTAAATAGTAACTCGATAACGAAGGACAATCTGAAAACTTTCCACTTTTAACCTTTGATTTATTCTAGCTCTCTGTATCAAAACTCAAAACCACGAGCGTTAATTTTGACACACCCTGTATTTCATGTATTAATATCTCTCCATTTTGAGCTGCTTTTCTTTTTCAATATGTTTGAATATGTAATTTCCATGTTTCTGTGAACCTTTGTCTTTTTTTAAGAATGAGCAGATTGCTGCTGTTTTCAATAAAATTTCATGTCCTCCATATTTGCTATTCGTTTGCCTCTCATTACTTGAGCTATTGATATATCCCCCAGTGATGACTAAATTTGTGCAAATCCTTAAGATATATTTTCTGTTCTAGATTTTCTAACCATGGCATATAGAAATCCAAATAATCGTTTGAAAACAAGACAACCACGGCAATTATCTGTCCCTCCAAATGAAAGTCGCCCAAATTCAGTAAGAAAAAATAGAAATCAAGGTAACCCAACGCATAATGCAGGCGGTGGTGTTGGATATCAAAATGAACTCCTTGCTCCAGACGTTAGTCCCCAAAATCGCCAATCAGGTACCTGGAGAAATAATCCAAGCCAAAGACATCAAAACCAAATCACTGGTAACGAACAGCAGCAAAGACGAAGTAAGAAACATTTCTGTATAGGTTTCGATAAACTTGAAAAGTGGAGCAATATGGAACCGGACGGTATTCTCATTGAACTAATCGGAGGGAAAACGGGTTTTAATGAACTGCTTGAGTCAGACTTAATTGGCAATAACGTAGTTCTTGTAGCTAGAATTCTTGCTAAACTGTGCTTGTCGCCATTTAAAGAAAATAGGAACGAAATCATGAATTTGGTATCGAAAGAGAAATTTTTGTATAGTCTCAAAAGTTACGTGATGCAACTACAACTTCAACAAAGGCATGAGCGCGAAGAAAATAAGCTTTTTTGGGAAGATGTTGACGGATTCTTTGTTAATTTGATAACAATGTTTGAGTCGATCATTGAATCGCTTCCCACAAAGGCCTGCGAGGTTTTACCCAAAATGATTAAAGCGATCACCATAACTGTTCCAGTTTTCGAAACTGAACAAAATGTGGAAATATCAAACGAGATCAAGCAGAACTTTACGAAAGTTCAAGAACGGTTGAATTTGTGCAAAAGCGAAGTCGAACGGAAGAAGCAAAGTGTTGCTCAACAGCGTGAGAACAGACCTCCACCCAATGATTTCCGAGAACTTAGTGTTTTCCCCACGATTCAGGAAATTTTAATGAACTATCGACCATTTCTTAGAAAGCATATAATCGAAGGCGCCTACGAAAACGTGGATCATTACCTAGACGTGCAGTTTCGGTTGCTTAAGGAAGATTTTGTAGCCCCTCTACGAGAAGCCGTATGCGAGTTCATGCGCCAAACGCAAACCCGAAACTACACTTCCAAAATTTCCAATATTCGAATTCATCCAAATGTGGAATTTCTGCGACCATGGTACAATAGCGGCCGCGTGGGAGTTCTTCTGCAGTTGCCCGACCAAAAAACCAAAAAAAGCCAAAACTCTAAACGGTTTATGTATGGATCGTTGGTTTGTTTCACCAAGGACAACTTTTCCTCTACACTTACTTTCGGTAGGATTATTGAAAGGGATGAAAAATTAATGGAGGAGAATCAGGTAAGGCTGCTATTATTGAAGATGTATTTAATTAGGATGTAGAGGTTTAGTCGATTAGTGGGCACTTTGCGTAGTCTTATACAGGGTGAAAAACTACGTAATCTCTAAATCACCTAGTAACTTTTTTTTTTATAAAATTCGGTACCCGTACAAAGATATGTGGCTTTAAAGTTTTGTTCGGGCTTAGATCGTGTCGTAGTATTGATAGATGCTGACGTTTCGCTAACCGTTGCAGGTAGCATTACCAAAGCGCTTTGATAATGCTACCTGCAGTAGTTAGCGAAACGTCAGCAACAATCAGTACTACGACGACACGGTCCAACCCCGAAGGTATGACTTCATTAGAGACAAACCGCGGAAGCCCCAAACTCCAAATGATTATGTATATTAAAAATTTACAGTTTTTTCTACAATAAATTTGTTGTTGCAGGCAGTTGCAGATAATTTGAAAATTGCTATTAAAATAGGTTAATGTTAACAGTAAATCGTTGGTTATTATAAAGTTACTGATAACGAGCTATTTCAGCATTTTACCATTATTACATATACAGGGTGGTTAATTTTTCAATTCTTACCATTGGCATCTCGGAAACCGTAAGAGATAACAAATCCTGGATATTTTGATTCGCTTTTGATTTATCATAAAAACATTGTGATTTTAGAAATAAATTATTATCTTCCCTACCATTGATGCTATTTCAATCCAACTTAGTAATTTTATGTTTTTGGTCACTGTGAGTTGAATAACACTGATAGAAATATGCTAGGCCTTCAAGATTTCCAGCTGCGATAGTCAACTTTTTTTATTTCTTATGGCCGCCACAAATCCATGAAAAAATATTAAAAAAAATTAACTTTTCAAATTGGTAACCAACATAACCTTTTTCTTATACTAAATAATTTGATAATTTGTGTGAATAATTCATAAAATCCCGTGGACTTTGAAAAACAATTGAAACAATAATTAAAGTGACAGATTGTATTGCTAATTGGCATTTAAGCTCATTAAATAGCAG